>KN471094.1:185381-214325 GCA_000787095.1 Periophthalmodon schlosseri
CCATCCGACTGGCTCAGAAGGAAAATGTGGATCTCCAGGGAGCCCGGATGTTTCTCCATGATAGGCAGTTGTGCTTTCGGGGCACTTTCTTCAAAACACAGCGAATATGCATTTTTCAAACCAAGTGTATTACCTTAACTCAACCACAATATACTTTTTACTTTTTATATTATTACACACCTCTATAGGTTCACCGCATAATTAGCTTTTGATGTATATATTTTCTATGGTTTTGAAGAAGTTGCTGATGTTGCAGAATATGAAGTCTGTTGTGCTGCACAAAATACAAAATACTACAAACATAAGTTACTGTTTGATAAGGTTACACTGCTAATAATCATATAATGTATTTGGTCAATATGGACAATATACACAGGACAATAGGACTGAAACAAGTAACTGGATAATCACAACTAATGGGCAACTAGTTTAGTAATCAAATAATTATCATAAATATATACACTCCAAACATGCCATGTGCTGAGAGAAGAGGTTTCATGACTCAGTCACAATGTAGGCTAATTACATAAAAATCACACATGAAATGTGTTTTTGATGAAAAAAAAGTATTTTGTCTGAATATTATTTATTTATTTATTTATTCATAATTGTAAAACTTCATATGTGCAATCCAATAAATATTCAATTAATCAAAGTAATGATTGTCAGATTATCGATTGGCAAAGTAATCAGTAGTAATAGCCCTAGAGGATAAACACATTTTAAATGCTAGGCCTTAAGCCAGTGCTTTAGGCCTCTTTTAGATGTTAATGTTAATGTGCAGTATCTCTTTTAGAGCAGGGGAGGGAACAGAGTTCTGCTCTGTGGGACTTTTAAAGAAGTGAACAGAAGTTTGGCACTTAGCTGCCTTCCTAGCATACACTGAGATGTGGAGAAAGATATGAGAAAGTCACTGCATGCAGATAGCCCAGTCTGGATGAAAAAAGAGAAAGGTATAGCCTCATAAGCAAAGCATTTGCATTGCTCTGTATAAACATCATTTGTAGCATCAGCTTCTTCAGCATGCAGCACTTGTAGATCTTCAGACCTCACAGCACAGTATTTGTCGATCATCTGCAGGTTTTTCATAAAAAAATCCGTTAGCTTGTCCATTAAAAATGTCTTTCTTAAAATTGCCCTCTATCATGGCATTCACTGGGGGAGTAAGCTTGTTTCAACATTGATGTTGCCATGGGTAGATCTTAGCTCCTCTCTTTAAGCGTCTTGTGTCAGAGGCCTATGAGCTGGGGTGTTATGCATTATAGATAAGTGTGTCTGGGAGAGCTGGGATGGATGTGCCGTGCTTCAGTGCTCCAGTCTCGTGGACTAATATGGATGTGGGGGTCTTCTGTGTTTTAAAATTGTACAAAATTGCTCACAGTTTGCATCTGATATTGGTAAATCTGTTATTGTTCAAACATTTTATTGGTTGTCCTCTCACCTCAAGTAGTGCCGACAGCACAAAGGCTTATATGCAGCCCTCGCTGTGAATCCATTGTGTTGATTATGCTCATAAACCTTTACATGTGAACTTCAAGTGGTTGTATGAATTCCTATCACATCAGACTTTATCATTTATCATATATTTATCAAATTGATGCCTACATGTAACACACACCACTTTAGGTGGTAGTAGTACTATATTGGGCATCTTTCAGACTACTCCAACATTAGTTTGTAAAATACTGTACTTTTATGTTACCACAACCTTCCCTGTGACTTGAGGAGACCACAGCTACTGCCTCCAAAAATGGAACCACCCCCCCTAAATGAACATTGTGGCTTCACTTAAAAGTCTATGGCCATCCATCTACGGGTTATTTTCTTGAATACTCTATAATTGGCTTTTGCAGTAAAGGTGGAAGTAGAAGGAGGGTTAGGGTTAAATGCAAACCTTTACTACAGGCTGACTAGCCCCATGCAGTTTCTCTGTATCAGAGGCGTCTTGGCTGATACACAATGGCACACTGGGCTACCACCATGTATTTGTTTACTTTTTCTCTCCATTTTGTGTAAAATAAAGTAAGCTAAGGTATTTTGCCACAGCGACATCCCTTAATGCCGCTGGGGCAATCTGTCCGGAGAAGTGCCAGTGCAGAGCCCGGGGACCTAGCTCCATAGCTTGACTTGGTCAGGACTAAATTAATTTATTTTCAGGATTTTTTTTTTTTTTTGTGTATGTTTTAGGTTGATAGGGAAACCAGAGTACCCAGAAGAAACTGACCAAGACACAGAGAGAACATGCAATATCTTAGCGCTATATCTTAGCGGTTTGAGATTGCCTTGCTAGGGGCATGTGCATTGCTTTTCTGACTCTGTGTCTGTTTGCCTCACTAATAGAAGATTTTTATTTTTTTTCTAATTGCCTCTAGAATACATGCTAATACAAAAAGGAGCACGGTTGGACCAGGCCAAAGTTATACCATTATACAGATTTTGAGATCATGCTGGTAGTCACTTCCAGGTGCTGAGCTAGTCTGGGTTAGCTAAGATTAAAGTGGACTGTGCATTATATATTAATGGGTAGATCAAAGTTGTCACTATTCTCAGCAACTTCTAGTTCATTAAGGCCCTGACCCTAGGAGACCCGCTCCATCTCTGTGTTCCTGTTACCATGGTAATTGGGATTTTTTTTTCCTAATGTCTGACCCTTCTGTATTTCACTTAAGAGGGGGATTCTGTTGATGTTAGTAGTGTTGAAGATGATAGACTTGTAGGTGAGTGCTATAAATGGTGCCATGTAAACTGGCTTTAAACAAAAGAATACTCACAATAAGATAAAAATCTGTGAATCTATGTCCCTGTTGAACCCGCTCTAAAGTCCCATTTCCTGGTTGCTGGTGTTTTTGTCACGGCCACACAGTGAGAAGGCCTGCGACCGTGTACTCCCTCGGAGAACTTGATGTGTTTTAGCCTCCTCCACAGTGTCACAGAAGTAGATACATATTTTTCTTTCCATTCTGGCCCTCCACTCACAGCGAGCCGTCTGCAATTTTCACCCTTCAAAACAGATGTTTCTGAAATTGCTCTTTTCAATGGGTTATAAAATGTCACGTTTATTTGCAATCAAAACAGATACCTTTCATGGAAAAAAACAACATGTTATTACAAAAAATGTTTTTCAAGGTTCTTTCAAGAATGATTGCATATTTAGTTTTACTTTTGACTTGACATGTTTGCATTTGAGTGGTAACAAATCAAATCCAGGGTGTGTATTCCTTATGAAGACTCTGATCCTGTTATGCTTCAGTTGTCACAAAAATCATGGAGAACTTGCCCACTTGCAGTCTTTAACTCCATGTTTACGTGGAAGGCTTTTTTTAAAGTGCGTAAATGTCTTTTGACTTCAGTGTAAAAAATACGAAACAGCAAATTGTAAATCTTACTTTTTGTATTTTTATTAGCAGGGGAACTACAGCTTGTGGGACACACTCACTTCACAATAACTTTTTATTGTGCTTTACAATCTTGACAAACCTCTCGAGTCCTTACCTACACTTATGTCGTTATCCATTCACTCCATGCCACAGCGGCCCTGGAAGTGAGACAGAAGACAGAACAAACAGAAGTGAGACTACTACACCATCGCTGACCATCACCAGTCACTCACATGACATTTATACATTTACAATTAAGTGTCTTGCCCAAAGACATAACAACAGAGATGTGATTGAATTAACAACCTTTGGGTCACTGCTGCCCATCAATATAAAAATTAAATATAAAATGTATTTCTTTGTCTATTATTTTAACCCTAACATATCTGTGTGTGTTTGTAGGTATGAGAAGGTTCCTGTGATCCTGGTGGGGAACAAGGTGGACCTGGAGAGCGAGAGGGAGGTGTCTTCGAGTGAGGGGCAGGCGTTGGCGGAGGAGTGGGGCTGCCCGTTCATGGAGACCTCAGCCAAAAGCAAAACCATGGTGGACGAACTGTTCGCCGAAATCGTGCGGCAAATGGACTACGCCGCCCAGCCCGACAAGGATGACCCCTGCTGCTCCTCCTGTAATATACAATAGCCTCTGGGCCTTCGGACAGTGGGCTGCAAAGAGGAACTGACTGGGTCTTGCAGCAGCAGCAGTGGAGGAATATATTTGCAATTAGACATGCACACACACATGCAGATGCCAATTACAAGGAGGATGGATTCACGGTTGAACGCAATGGATTTTAGGTCTACGGAGCATAAAATCAGAAGTGACACAATGATAAATGGTATGAGCAGTGGACACATTTTGAATGAGAAACACCACAAAAGAAATAGAGCCTAAAGGAACATGCCCTCGCCTTATGTTGTTGTTTGTTGCCATTTTCAGTGGGGACATTTTTAGCAGTCATCACCACACTCACCATTACCATTTAGTGTCTTCTTCACTCTGCAATGGTTAATGGGGTTTTCCAAAGTACCTCGTTCATCACATCAGGCATTCAGTTGTAGAATCTTAAGCCAAAAACAAGTTTAATGAGCTTCCCTAGATTTTCTACGCTTTTAAGTTTTGCCAAGGTTGAAGGTACAAGCACACATTAATAAATTGGGACATTGTGGGAAAAATATCGTTTCAGTTTTTCAAAAGATTAATTCTGTAAAATGCTGATTTAATTTTAACAGAGTGAAACAGCCCTTGCCTTGAGGTTGTGGGTTTAATTCTTTTTGGGCCAGCTAATAAAAGTAGTCTTAGTAGCACCATTGGGTTAATATTGCTTACAATGCTTAAAGGGAGGGTATGGATCATTTGTAATTCAAATTTCATTTTGGAAATAAACATAAAAGGACTTTCTCTGATCTTAACACTCACTACCTAAACCCCAGGACCTGCAGCCAATCATTAATCAGTGCTAGTGCAGCCTCTGCAGCTCAGTGACTGAATTCTGGAGGTTCTGAGCTTTCACATGAGGCCTGTTCATACACTGACTATGAGGAAAACGTGTATGTGTCCTCTATCTGCAGGTTAAGACAGGTTCAGTTTCTTTTTTAAACTAGTACGAGCACAGGCTACATACCCTATCTTTAAGAAAAAATCACTCTGTTTGTATTGAGTCAAGTTTAATATTTTTTCATAACACTCTAATAATCATAATAATTTATTAATATATGCTTGACCTGAAAGCACCTTTTATTTTTCTATTCTTACCTGTGCAAACTTCAGAAAAAAATGTTCTGTTTTTTGATGTCTTTTGGTGCATATCGTGAGATGTTTTGGAAGACAGACAGCAGATTGTTGATTGGAACATTCAGATGGTACCAAACCATCTTCAGTGTTTGAATCTCTTACCTAGCATTACCTGTTTCTATTGAGGAATGGGACACTGTACACGTGAAGATGCCAACATTTGTCACATTTATGTTTTTTTTTTTTATCAGTTTTTTATCCTTCAAAATACAGGCACATGTCAATAAATTAGGGTATTGTGGAATAGTTAATTTTTACTATTGTTTTTTATGAGCTAAACACATAGTTTTAAAAAGTGGTTTAAACTGCATTTATTAAGTCAAATACCAATGGTTTTTGTTTTTTCTTATGGCCTTTAACATGAAGTATAGCAATGCCAACTTTCCATATAAAATCAACACAGTTAAACAAATGCTTGAAACACGTTACTTTTTTACTTCTTAAATTAAAAATGATAATTATATCTATTCAAGAGCAAGAGATGATTTAGATTTATCGACGTGTGCCTGTCAATGGGGCAGCCCTCGCCATAGCCATCTTTTATGTGCCCAGAGTATTTTAGCAACAAGTACTAGAAACGACAACAGCATTGATCTAAAGAATATAAAGTAGTGTAAATATTTTGTACTGCAAAGTGCCAGCTCCTGTGGAAAACCCTGACTGGACTGAGTTGATGGTCTGTATGCGTGGCTAAACTCCAAAAGGACTTTCTATGGTTCGAGACGATTCTGAGCTGTGGAAATGTGCAAAGCTAAGAACGTCATTTTGGATCTGGACACTGTGGACTGTATATCTAGTATGTTGCCCCTGGATACCAATTCGTCTCCCGGGTGACCATATTCATTGTTGATTTTCTATTTTTTTAATGTGACCATTTATTTCCTCTCTGGATGGCGACACTGTTACATTTGACACCAAACAATAAAAGTGCGTTCAACACGGGACTCTGCGCCATCACTTCCTCACACGTACTGGTGTAAACAAAAATAATACAATCTACCTTCAACGGTCTACTACTGGGTAAACAAGTGGGTGGTGGAGCCGTTATTCACAGTTACAAAGTGGATGGTGGTAAGACAAACATATTTTATATCGTAGAGTTCTCTTAGACCTTTGCTTGGTGGAGAGAGTGGATTTCACTTGCCAAACTAAAACAAAAAATGTAATTCTTTTGTTTTATTTTTTTCCGTCACAGACAGTTCTTATTTTCACAAATGCATAAAAATGTAAATACCCAAATACCCGCATCTATATATGCACACCACATGTACAATTTTATCCATAATATAGACCTAAGTCGCTTATGTATATCTAAGTACACACATATACATACACGGGCGTATACAAAATTAAATAAAATTTGATTAAAAAAAAAAAATGTAAGTGCATTACATTTTATAGAAAAATCTGAATTTTGAATGCTTTAAGAAAGTGGAGCTTGCACTACCTTTCAGTGAAGTGCCATATCTTTCAGACTGGATGAAACTACTGCAGTGATTGTTTCTGAGGGAGGCACACTTCTCCACAGCCCATTGTTTGACTTTTACATGACAGACTTTCTACTTTACTCTAAATAACCTGTTCCCTCCATCTGCCCTCTCTCCTTTATCACCACACACATATACTCACAGTTTCTCATGTGTTGACACTGCTTTCTCAATCTGTCTCAAATCAGCCCCAAATAGAGAGAGGCTGTGCGGCAGATGAGGTTGACCTTGTGTCCACCTCTGAGTGTTTGATGCTGGGAACTCTGCTGCTCTTCATCACCTCATCTACATTCAAGTCCTCTTCATCGAAAGGCAGCGTGAGGTTGCCAGTGTCCTCCCCACCCTGGGTCTCTGCTCCTGTCTGCTTCTGTCTGCTCCTGTCAGGGGAGAGGACTCAGCCAGGGAGATGAAAACCTGCAACATAAGGGCTGTCCAAAAAAAAAGGAGAAATAACATGCCATTATGCACTGTGGTAAGGTTGGTGAAAGGTGTTCTCAAAAGACCTCCGCCAAGGCAGTTTTGCTTTATAGTCTTTAGTTACTTATCACTCACTGAATCAAAGAAGTAAAATCAATTCTCTGACTTAGTTTATAAGCCAGTTAACATGGACTGTGCCTCTGGAAAAGGAACAAAACAATCCCCATCACCCTCATCTGTACATTAAAGCAACACAGTGTAACTTGGCACATTATCTGCATGATTCCATGGAAATCGAAAGTTCAAAGCCTAATTCAGGACATTTTCAGTCGAAATAGATGTTTAAAATGTTCCAGACTTCACTCTTCATTTGTATGCCTGTGTGGCCAGTGTGTTTGCCAATGGACTGTGGAAATACACATGGAGGATTGGTGCACAAATGAGGAATCATCTCTTATTCTTTACACAGCACAAGCTTTAGCAAACAGACATATCTCAGCCCACTTGGAAAACAAGAGACACTGTGATACTCATTATGCAGGTCATTCATACTCAAGTTTGATCAAGCAGACCAGAAAGCATCCTGGGAAAATTTGTACTGCAGTTAAAGTCATATTACCACGCTTTATTAATAGTATTACCAAAAGTGTAAGAATAACCTTGAAGTGCACCAACATGATACAAAGAGTCAAAGATATACATGGATAAAAGGTGAAACACTGATTATAGAGCCTGAATGCTAAAAGATGCATTTCATTTGAATTGGAAGAACCATCACACACCTAATGTTAACTGGTGAATGCAACAGTCATCTGTCCTCCCAATGGACACAACATGAAACAAAATTACAACAAAATTACAATAACAAGATTTTGTACCCCACTTTGTACCCTTTGAAAGTCTGATGTCCTCAATCTATTCTGGAACTGCTGCTGCAACACTGGAGTCATTAGCCACAGGTGCCCTGGGGGAGAAACCAAGACCACCAATCTGTGCCATCGACCCCTCTGACCAGGAGCGTCAGACTGGGGGCCCTCAAAAAGTTAGAAATTTGCATTTTTTCATATGGAGAACATGGTCCATGGTTCACTTACACACTACATACAGGCCTTGTGGCTGAAGTGTCTTGTACAAGACCAAAACATGCTTTGGTCAGAGCTGGGATCATACCACCAACCTTCTGGTAAGTCGGCATACACACACATTGCTTCAAATGGGGACAGCTCCTATAATCCAAAATGGCTTCCTCTGGCCTTCTATTTAGTTGTGCTTGTTGTTTTGAACAGCTGATGCTGTGGAGGTCTGCTGGGGAAATCACCAATTAATGGACGTGTGGAATTGCAGACTCCTCAGAGGACCTCTTCAGATCCACCTGATGTTGCCTGTCACTTGTATGTGTCGTACTGCAGAGCTACTTTACAGAGTGGAGTGATGGGAGAGGGGGGTGGGGAGGTGGGGGGGTGAATGACTTGATGGTGCGGCGGTGGTCTCAAAGGGCTTCATTAGGGAATATCCTGCAGCATCATTTGTGTATGAGGAAACACATCGTCCGGCACAATGCTGTCGACAGGAAGCAGCTAATAAGAATAGATTGCCAAATGCTCACCGTAAATGAGCTAGAGAGAGTGGGTGGAGAAGAAAAAATTAAGCACGTTTACTGGGAGGAGAAACGGCAAAATTATAGTTGGTGAGATTCATGCTTGATATAAGTTTTAATGTGATTATCCTGCAGTGTTTCCCAACCTGTTTGCCTCAAGTCCTCACTCCCAAGTATTCTTAATCATATTTCTGGAGGAACTGTTTAAGATGATGTTGTTGGAAGTTACTTATCTGCAAATATTTCAGAAATGTTCAGCTTAATTTATTCTGAAACTTCACTTTCTATGAATTTCACTTGAAATAAACCTCAGAAATGACAGAAAAAGGCACCATCCTGCGTTGGGTTCTCAGTGGACGCTTACTTGGCCGCCTGATTTCTTACACACTCCCTCAGTCTCACCTGCTTGTTTGTTCCAACCTCTTATTCCACTGAAGACGCAGAGGTGAGTCACTCTCTCCTCGCCCCTCCCCAACCCAAAATTTACCTCCCAGTCCAATACAGCGGGTAATGATCAGAGCATTTACACTTGGGATAGCTGCAAGAGGAACCCCCTGCTAAGCAAAGGACTTTTTGAGGATGAAGGAGATTCCATTGACCACACCAAACAAAGCAGCCTCAAATTGCCCTTAATCTCTCCATTGATCACTGGAGCATTAAAGTCTCAGTATGGCCCAGTCTGGAGGCGGTGCAAATGAAGCCAGAGGACCTGAAGAATTGTGAAAATCAATAGTGTCTTGAGCTCTTAAAGGGGGAATTAGCGCTCAGAAAAACAAAGGCAGAAGCATGGAGCCACTGTGTGATTGTGCTTACTTGCAAAACACAAGTAGAACAATGATTCCCTAATGGTTTTTGCTCTGTTAAATGAAGTTTATTTTAATTACAGAGACTGCCAGGGAATGTGTGCAGCTAAAGCGGAGCGGCGATGTACGTTTGCACATGTTCAAATCTGTGCAATCTGTAAAATACATTAACTAAATAACTGTGAATAAACAACTTGTAAATTGTTGCCTCCACATCATCTGGATACAGGGTTTTTTCAAGGACACTGTACATATCTCTCTCTGAGGTGCTAACCCTGAGGCAGACACTTTAGCACATTACAGACAGAGAAACGAGTGGTCCCCGCGGGCTGTTCCCTCCATCGCATCTTTTTAATGTTACATGAGTCACTATTACATTGCAGCTGCTGTGTTTTGTTGTTTTATTCTATGTCATTTCTTATCTTATATGTGGTTTCAGGCGCAGCAAGAACCTCATGAACTCTATAAGCAAAACTTTAACAAGCACAAGCTGGATTTTTTCAATGTTTTTTTCTTTTTTCAAAATATCTATGAGAGGCGACTTCTGATAGGATAATGGCAATATTCCTCCCTGAACTTGAACATTTTGCCACTTTATATGTACCAGTGCAAGGTAGGGCCTTTTAGGGACCTGGGCCCACACTCTATTGGATATTAGTTATGTTTTTCTTTACTACCAGTGTATTATATATACATAGTACATTTTGCCGCATGCAGCTTAAAACCACCACTGTGTAACCTTTTAGCCAAAAATAGATAAAAATAAAAGCTTTCTTTTATTTTGGGTGTTTTTATTACACCGAAAAACATGCATTGGACTTGCATCTCCACAAACCTGACTCTTACTTGGCCTGGAGCATAGAAATGTATTCCTTTGGCTATAAAATTCCACTGTATGGTATAAAACTGATTTATCTCCTTGGAGAATGTTCTGAAGTTTGCTTTTAACTTTCTATTTCTGTGGAATCATGCAGATGATGTGCCACCACCAGAAAGTTACATAGTGTTGCTTTAAATAAGTACTTGCCAGTTTTAGGCTGCTGCCCCATGTTTTGAAAATCTTTTGTAAATATGGAATTACCAGCGTCAGTACAGACCTGATGTTTGAAATAATCTAAAAGATAGACACTTAAAACACTTTCACTTTCTCACAGTATTCAGCTGACTCCTGTTGCACTGTATCTGCACCTCCTGAGGTTAGAGTCACTAAAACATGCTCCTCGCTCTCAGCCCACATTTGAAAAACCTTGCCTTTCATATTACCAACTGTTGTGCAGAAAGCCAAAGGAGCGAGCAAACAAGCCCAAAGCTACGACTGTCACCGGGCCTAATAACATGCTGTCATGGCAACAAGATGGAAACACATGAGTTGTCGATTTCACAGCCTAATTTGCAGCTGTAACAGAGCAGCAAGTAGTGGGGGATCGGTAAATAAGCAACAAGATTCCTTTGCTGGAAGAATGCACGAAATGTCCTTTTAAGATTTGAATGAATCGCAAAATAGAGCAAGGACAACTGCCAGAGAATGATTTTAAGTTTGTTTACCAATCCAGTTGTCTCTCATGTGTCAGACGGCCTGGTGTTTAGCATGAAGTATACAATTATGCTTGTCTTATTATGCTTATAATTGAGCTTTGCATGTTTAAATGAGTCCTAACGCACAGCTGGGAAAATGCAAAAAACAAATCAATAGAGCTTCCATCTAGTTCACTAATCTATGGGGGGTGTTAGGCTTGTTTGTTGGCAAAGCTGTTGAGGTTAGTGATGGTCTATGGACTCTCTCACACACACTTGAAAACTGTTCACTTGGTTTTGTAAACTTGTCCTGACAGAACACTTTATTTTAACTACTGTGAGATGTAAGAGCATTGTCTTGGGTGAGATTGGTGCTTTCCATTTGCCAGGTTTGTGTGAAGAAAGTATTTTTTATTCTGTGTTTCAATTAGAATATAACTGATAAAAGTATACTATATAGTTATATTATCAATCAGCCATATGATTTTTCCGTTTCTTTTTTATTGTTGTGTCAAATATGGTAGGGTATATATTAAGCTTATTTTCCTTTAGGATCAAATAGAATTTTACATTTTAGTATCACAGCATGACAAAAGCACATTTTAGAAATGATGCAGCGCACCTCCCAATGCAAATGTATTATGATCATATTATTGACTGACAGTTTCCCCAAATGTCATATAAAAGTGTCACCTCACACATTATACAGGTGAGAGTCTTTAATCTTTCCTACATGTCTTCAGTGACATCAGTTAGAGCAGTTTGTTTCTGGCACTGACTGATATTTCTTCTGCCTTATGTTAAAACATGTGGAGAGAGAGGCGCCCCCCTGCTGCTGTATCTCCTTGTGGAGGAGGTGGGCTCAGTGTGATCTATGGCTTATCCCAGTCCCTCTCTCTCTCTCTGTACAAACCACAGCTCTCTTTACCATTCTGTTGACAAACAATATTATACGTCTGGAGAAAGGGCAATGGATACAGCAACTGAGAATTCAAAGCCCTTAATGTCAGATTATGATTAATCCATCCATCCATCCATCCATTTTTTTCCGCTTATCCGGGACCGGGTCGCGGGGGCAGCATTCTAAGCAGGGACTTCCAGACTTCCCTCACCCCAGACAGGTCCTCCGGCTCCTCTGGTGGGACCCCAAGGCGTTCCCAGGCCAGCCGAGAGACATAGTCCCTCCAGCGTGTCCTGGGTCTACCCTGGGGCCTCCTCCTGGTGGAACATGCCCGGAACACCTCCCTAGGGAGGCATCCAGGAGACATCCGGAACAGATGCCCGAGCCACCTCAGCTGGCTCCTCTTGACGTGGAGGAGCAGCGGCTCTTCTCCGAGCTCCTCCCGTGTGACAGAGGGAGCAGCGGTCTTCTCCGAGCTCCTCCCGTGTGACAGAGCTTCTCACCCTATCTCTAAGGGAGCGCCCAGCCACCCTGTGGAGGAAACCCATTTCGGCCGCTTGTATCCGCGATCTTGTCCTTTCAGCCATTCCTCGAAGCTCATGACCATAGGTGAGAGTCGGAACATAGACTGACCTGTAAATCGAGAGCTTTGTCTTTCGACTCAGCTCCTTCTTTACCACAACAGACCGATACAGCGACTGCATCACTGCAGACGCTGCACCGATCCAACTGTCAATCTCACGCTCCATCCTTCCCTCATTATGATTAATAGTCCCAGTATTAGTAGTGAAAGATGCCCTCTGCTGCAGGAGATGAGTATAGTATCATTAGTTTTACAAACATAGCTGCACATTTGAACATTATCATACTTTAGACAAGGTGGTACATGGCTGTACCACCTGGAGAAGGCATGAGCTCATCGGATCTCAGAAGCTTCTGTCAGTCTACTACAGTGATGACTGTAGTAGCTCACCATCACCAGGTGTGGAGGAAGTGGGTGATGCAATGTAGTGTCTTGAGTGTACAAAAAGAGCTATACATATATGCATTAAAATCAATATTATCACTTCCGACGCAGACAGATACACAGAGGTCAAATGCAGAGGGTGCATTTTCAAAGGCAATGAAGTCCAACGTTTCCCTTATACAACAGTTATTGCTAAATGTACAAAGTACAATCCATAATATTTAATACAGACATTTCTAAACATACCCCCAGATTGCTATTTATAACAACTTCTGCTGTAGTCAAAAATATACTCACTTTTTAATTTAAGAACTATAGTATTTAGTGTCTTTTCATAATAGACTGGTTCACCAGAAATGCCCCATGCCAGGACTAACAATTTGGTGTAATCCTATTAACTTTGATGTGTTGTCCAAATGTGAATCCATTGACAAATTACATCACTCTACACTCAGTCGGCGACACCCTGGCAGCAGATCTGGACTGCTTACATAACTAATCCCAAACTCAATTGTCTTGTACCCACTTTTTTTCTTCCCTTCTGCATCTTTCAGTCAGTTTCTCACATAGCTCAAACGCTCAGCTCTGTGTCAGTGTCTCCGGAGGGCCACAGGAGCTGCCAAGAAACCCCCCATCTCCAATCCCCATCTGTACACCACACCACACACAAGCGTAGGACGGAGACTGCTATCCTGCCAGCACGAAGGTAGGTGGGCGCACGACACATGCAAAGGAGACATGCAAAATGCACTCTACAGAAATGGCTTTTTATCCCTGTCCTGTTTCAGATATGGAGGAGGAAGAGGAGGAGGAGAAGCTAAACAATGAGAAATATAGAGCTGTGTGGACTGTGAGGAAATGAGTTTTTATGTAATTACAGCAGCAGGATATTGTAGTAAAGCCAATTAGTCTGTACAGGAAATAGATTGTGTTGAACAATGTCTCCATTAATGTTAAATGCATCTTGTATTTATATTCATTATTTTTTGTGCTCAGGTATTTTACTGATGTGCAACATATAGCATCATTGGCACGCACTGTTCATGTTTTCCCCGTTTCTCCTCCCCTCCCTCACATCCCTTGATCCCCTGTATGTCAGTGAGTCATTGTCACTGAACAATGAACGTAACGATTAACAAACAATAAGACATAGAAAAATATATTGGAGGGAGGCGGGTGATGTTTCAGTCAGATGGTGGATTCCACATAACAAGAAGTATTTGCATTTTTGCCCATAGATTGTTCTATTCTGGTATTATTAATACTGACAGCATTTAGTGTTGCAGTGAGCCTGGGTATGTAGTTGTACTGGTATCATTTAACATAGGGGCATAGTGACAATAGTGATCATAGTTACTAAAGTGGCTATAGTGGCACATATTAGCACATATTAATAGCACATAATAGTAACAGTTCTATAAGGTAGTAACAGTAGTAGTGGGATGTATCCAAGCACAATTGTACTAAAAACAAGTAAAGGATTTGCTCAAACAGAAGTATAAAGACTTATAAGAACACTCCAGCTAAAAGAATGTTTCCTGAACGCTTCACTGGGATAAGCAACACGTTTGCACTTTATTTCTCAGTGAACTTTTACAAAGCCATAGCTCAGGCATGTGTTTATTCAGCCGGGCATTTATTTGAAAAGTTGAGAGAATTTACAGTGTTTGAAGAGTGTCACCAGCAGCCTGTGGCCCTGTGTCTGCAGCCGAGTGTGAGCAGAGGGCACAGACAGGTCAGCTGCATCTGCACTATGTGAGAAATGTGCCCTGAGCCAACAACAGCAGCCGTTTACCCACACCAGTGACAACAGGGAGGCTCATTTAGGCTCACTCACTTTTCTAGTCAGTGAACTTTTACTGGCTGTGGGCTTGTCCACCCATTTACGACAAGTGAAGCGCAATAGGCTACAATTCCACTGTAATTTCTTTATTTTGGAAGTAAATGCATTTTTGAGAATATTTCCACATATTTAAATAAACCTAATTATGCTATGATTTATTTTTAAATGTATAGTTTATGTTTCTACCTTGGGATATAGAGTAATTGTTTAAATAGCAAGCCCAAATTAAGTGCTTCTTTTAATAAGTAGTTGTATTTTTCTACCTAAAGAAGTCAATTCAGTTGCAGTGATTATCATTATTTTGGCTTATCTAATTGTTAATTGGTAGGCCTATATATTTTTGTTTTTTCTTGAGCATCTATAACCTGTGTGCACCTGATATTGATGACTTCAAAAGAGGAATAATATTGTCCTAGGCTAAACTGCAAAAATATATAGATAAGTTGAATACCTAGAAAACGCAGTCCCTTTATTCGTCACTAGATGTTGCTATTGCCTTTCTAAACCAGCTCGCAGCTCTGAAGGTGGAGGTGCTGCGCCTCCTTCATTGTCTGAGCAGGCTCCGGGAGTGGATCCACCGCTCGCTCCACTCTAATCCCGTCTCTCTGGGCTCGCTCACTCAGTCGTCCGCCATGGCGACCGCGCAAAGCCTCCTCTCCCGCACCAGCAACATCTGAAAACTCACCCGGACCTCTCCCTCTTTCCCCGGACGCCTGGACGTGCATGTGACAACTCGTTTGTGCTGGGGAAATTACATACGTGAGGAAGGAGAAGCCCGCATTAGGAAAGAGCAGGGTAAGTAGATCGAAGCCCGAGTCTTGCGTGTGTGCTCTTGAGGGAAGTGATTCAACTTGTTTGATGAGAATCGGATTAGGGTTAAGTCTCGGGAGAATCTTTGCCGTGTTGTTCAGTGATCCTGCGGTTTTGAGGAAGGTCAATAACTATCGCTATGTGGCAGAAATCTCCATGTGCGGCTCGTAACTGCCCCGTTTACCCCTGCGATGTGTATGCGGTGCACATATGGATGGGCGATGGCAATGCAGTTTATTATATATGCTATAGATCATAGTTGGGAAAACGCATTGTGTCTTTACGTACCATTATTTTCCTAGGCGCTGCTTTTTCCATACATATATATATTTTACAGTAGGTGAGTCCAAGCGGGTGCAATGTCACATCTTCCTGAAGGAGCTGATCGTGTCCTGGGGATTACAGCAGACTGTTCCATTAACCTACATTACCTTAACGGTGTGAATGCACTACAAGACGTGCGTGCGTGAAGGAGTAGGTGCGTGCAAACTGCCATCCTACTCTTAGCTACTACGTGCAACATTTACGCATATTTTGCATGAGGTTTACTGGCGCTGGCTATTGCTGCAACATGCATGAACCCTGTTGACTGTGATCCCCATGTTGAACATATGAGACTTACAATGATCCAGTAACGCCAGCCACACCCAGGAGAATCACGTTTCTTACCACTCAAATTTAGATGCTTTTTCTGCCTATTTTTTCTATGGGAGTTTGTCACAGGTAGACAGCTGCTGGTGTGGCTACCTTCTCAACTGTCACTAAAGGCTTCCAGTTGTGCAGTACTGGGGCGAGCATTTAGACTGAGGGGCCCCTGTGTGCCCCGGGACACAGAAGAGCCACTGTTTTAGCCACTTAATAGGTCAACAGGCACTGCTCCACGTTACACATTTGTGGGGAATTTCAAGCAAACACGTTCAAAGACAGGAACGGGATCCATGAATGCCCCATTGACAATATATTTTCAACTTTATGTCACTCCCACAGCTGTTGAACTGGCAGCTGTTTTGTGTGTTTGTTTAGTTGCCTTTTCAATAGAGCTTTTGACATAGGCACTAATGCGAGCGGTGTAAGGGAGGAGGCATGTTGGCTCAAATTATTACTGCTACTCTTTCACTACCCGGTATTGTGTTTGGTTTGGAGCATCTGGTTAAACTCAGATATATAGGACAAGAATTTACAGACTTGCATTCGACACACGCCAGCAATCTGGGCAAGGGCCAAGCTTTGAGAGATGGCCAGGGGATCAAATGGCACCAGACCACATCAGCTGAATACAAAATTATGTAATTACTCATTGCGCCCACACTGACAGTATAAACTTTTCAGCAGCCAATCTACAGACAGTGTTTGGATATACAGTTGAGCTATAGAACACATATATTTGTATGTGTATGCGCTGTTCTGTAACACTTTGGATCTAACAAGTGCTATAGAGAACTGATGAGAATACAAATAAAGATCAGTGCAAGAGTATTAGAGATGCAGTGTGGTATCGCTTGAGGCAGTGAGTAGCATCTTTATTAGCGATGTGTACTAACATTGTAAACAATAGATTTGGATCGTCCAAAGCACTACTATTAACAGCTGCAGTGGCTCAAATAATTGTAATCTTTGTGCTAATAGCAAGCACAAATAAAATGGAGATAAATGTGTCTGGAGGGGCATCCGAGTTAAAAACGTATTGAAACAAAATGTAAATCACTTAACATCTAAGAAAAAGCTATGAAAAAATTGCTTCACCTGCCTACTGATCAACATATCATAGTTTTGAATGAGCATGAACATGAACAAGATAGAACGGCTGTCCATTTGTGGCTCTAATTGGCCCATATTTCCTGGAATTGGCTTCAGTCACCCCGATGTCTGAATTCGCTGCCCTTTGTAAATTCAATTCAATTCGCCATTGTCCATGATGTGCTCTGTCAAAAACATTTACAAAAGCAATGAAAAACATTTTTTTTCAATTGGATTAATAATGTGGAAAATAGCCTGAATGTCCTTGGCCCATTTTGTCTTCACCTGGATTACATTACCTCATCCTTTAAAACACCTTATTCAGCTGGAGTTGAAATTGGCAGCGCTCACTCACCTCTGCAGTAGTTTTTAGACTGATCCATAGCGCTCTATTGAAACATTGGTTGAAATCCTGGGAATGACATGAGCCTGCTGCAGGAATGTGGCCAGAAAGAACAGAATTAAGCAGGACAGCCAGGCCTTGGGGACACGCTCTGTGGACACTGCTGGATGGTAGCCGGCTCATATGTCAGCGCACAGCGAATGAGTATGCAACTTTGTCCAAACACTGGGGTCTCTCTGTGCGGTGAACCCTCTGGCTACATTAGGGTAAGGTGTCAAGCTAACAAAGCATCTTCAAAAGTAATTGCGCTAACGTACTTACATCGAACATATGGCCAAAGGGACCGATTTAACCTTCAGAGTGGGTGGCTGCTGGTAATATAATATAACATGTCAGTCAATGAACGCTTTGATTTTTGACTCGAGCCTCCTTACATCTTTATCCAATCAAATTACAAGTGTCCAGTATGCTCTTTGAAATGCAGGGCTTGTGAGTGTACTGTTAATTAATGGTCCCGTGGGCGGCAGTTATCAACCAATAGTGGGAAATGTTAACGCTGCCTTTGCAGTTCCGTTGTGGTATGTACTGTCCAGACTTGGGAAAAAGTATATTTGATGTAAGCTATTTATTTACAACATAAATGACATTATAATTACATTGCAACAGTTCATAACAGCTAGGCCTGTCACGATTATATTGCTGAGGAAGATATAGACGATAAACGATAATATTGAAACTAATTTATGCCACTGACACAACAGCCCTAAAGTAGAATTATCTCCAAAAAAATGATTCTAAATGAACTGCAATAAATAAACAGCATAATGAAACACTTTAGTAGTGAGTTAGTATCTATAATGAGTCATAGAAGTTATTTATTCAACCCCCTACAGCTCACATCTAATCGTAAAACAGGAAAAAAACAAAAAGTTCCCGACTAGTACTAAAACAAAGTACTCACTATTGATTGTGACAGGCCTAATAACAGCTTCATAAACCTCTAGTCAATGTAAAACAAAATGTAATTAGTTGTAATAAGGTTAAATTTCCTTCCTCCAGCTAAGGTAGTCCTTAAAGTAGCAACATATATAGTTAAGCATGTAATCCGTTCTCTCTAGACTGGTGACTGTTAATTACTCCACATTGTAATAGTGGAGGTAGAGGAAAAAGAAAGAAAAAGTAAAGCTTGCCATTAGGGCTGCATGATATGGGGAAATTTTGCTATATACGAACAAGTTACATGCTTTAATTTAAAAGTGAAACTGGTGTCAAAATCAAAAAACAGACAAAACCAGGACTAACTCAAAGCTACTTTTGGATTTAATAAGGAAATCATTAATAAAATCAGCTTTATTCAACATTTAAAAACATTACATAGATGGAGAACCCTGGTGTTATATTGATGATATGTTGCGATATCGATTATTGTCTCAGTCAGTATCATGATATCAACACTTTTGCGATATATTGTTCAGCCGTACTTGCCATTGACCTCATACCATGTTCCTTAATGTGTCCCCAAAGACATCTGTCAGTATTATTCTCACACTGCTTTTCCTTTCCCTTTTACATTTTGAAGTGCGATATATTGCTAAAGAAAATATAGACAATAAACGATAATATAGAAACCAAACCATAAAGCAGAATTATCCCCCAAAAAGTATTCTAAATGCACCATAATGTCGATATATTAGTATTTACATGACTGGCCTACTTTCCTATACACTTTTGATCAAACTCCTCCTGATTTTTGTCCTGTCTTATGCCCATGTGCAGGCAGTAGAGCACAGAGAGGAGCAGGATGGCCGAGGCAGACCCAGAGCCCACAGTGTCTGGAGCAGGGCAGCGCCTCGGGGCTCCGGAGACTCTGGGCATCAGCACCCTGGACCCCGGGCACAGACCTCCGGCGATGCCACCCGGGCGCCACGTCACCATCAGGGTCCGAATGCTCGACGACACAGAGGAGCTGTTTGACGTCTCGGTGAGTTTATAACCATTCCTAAAACTAAGACATTTTATATGGTGTTTGGAAGAGGTTGGCATGGAAACAGCTTGTGCCAACCTGGTGAATCGAACTGTAAAACTGGTGTAGAAGAGGTGCACGAGAGGTAAAAAGATTGTAGATTAATGGCTGGTGGGACAAGTTGTGTAAGAAGATAAACCGATTGGAATAAGTGTTGTGTTAAGTTTGTATTTGGACACAGTTTGGCTTGCAAATAAAGGGATGTACATTTTTTTAAATAAATATACAAACATTGCAATAATATTCCCATTGCAATACTAGTCAAATATCACAAGTTGGATTCAGAGTGAGTAGCTCTGAGCTCAAGGTTGCAAAGTTGTAGATGTGGAGGCTTATTTTTTTGGAGTGACAGAGATGAATAAGATTATGAATGAAAACATCAGAGAAGCTTCCTGATTGAAATCCTTGAGGCAGATCAATTATGAGTTTTTTGGATGCTGTGAAAGTTGCTGGTGAGGGAGAAGAGAGTGCAGACTGGTTGGAACTGGCATTTCCTTGGCAAAAAATATGTTTATGTAAAAGACGAGAACTGATTTACCATAATTGCATCCTATTGCACTTTTGATCATCCCTCTATTCACCAACTAGACAACTGAAATAGGTCCTTTTTGTCTAGCAAAAAAGGTGCTTCTGTAATGAATGGAAAGTAATACAAAATAAATTCCATTCATAATTTCAGGATTTAGGGGATTAAGCAGCTCTTCGTTTTGATCTATATTTGAACAACCTAGCTCATGTCTAATCACAACATGTGTTCAAAATCAGATACACAATGTTTCATAGGCTTAGGGAAGACTTAGTGCTACTGATACTAATACCTAAATGATTTATTACAGTTATCCAGACAGGAGTACGCTTTCAGTGGCATAAATCCCATACATACGGTTTAACTTCCAAGTGATACATTACAAACGAAAAAAAGTAGGAATCTGGAGTAAGCTCCTTCTTTTCCTGCATTCCTCTAAGAACGGTTGTGTTTTTGCAGAGGTGTCCGTCCACTTTGATTTAATGTCACGAGTGCTGGGCGGAGTACGTGAGAAGACTGTCATTTGGCTCCGAAATAGAAAACCAAGCCACTGCGTTTAACCACATTGAAGAGGTGATGGAGGAGCAGCTGTACCATACCAATCCAGTGTGCGCGGATGGGACTCTGTAGTTAAGCTTTATTACTGACAGTTAGGGAGTGCACCAAGCAGGATGGATGGGTCCCTCTGGCTCTGTCCCAAGGCAATATAGGTTAAAGTGTTTCTAAAAAGGGAGTGAGAGAGGGAAGAGAGAGGAGAAAGTACGAGAGTAAGAGATAGGTAGAGCTTAATCAAATGTGCGGTGGTTGATGCTTAAGGCCACTCTGATTGATTTGAGTAATTGAAGTTACTTGGCACTCTTTGGGACAGGGAAGTATTTAAAGTGTTAGTTTGTGGGCCATAGATTGTTTCTATGGGTCTAAAATGAACAGGTACAATGGCTTTGATGTGGCTATTTGTGAAATGATGTTTGCTTAAGAGTCATATTACTAACTATAGAGAGAACTGCAGTTGTTCCTCTTATATGTTTTTCCTCTTTTATTTACGTCTCATACATTAACAATTGTGATTTTGCATAAACTCATCCACGCCTTTTGTTATTTTTGCATTTGTTGGATTTTGTAAGTAAATAGAATAATAGTTTTAGTGAACATCCGCCTCTACTTTGGAGCCAAATATAAAAAAATAAATAGAGGAGATAAAAGATTCCCGTTGAGACATATATTGGTTTCAGAGCTGCTTCATAGTGAGGCTTTTGCTCTGTCGCTCACGAGTCTGTTCTGCTTTTGCTTTTCTAGACACTCAAAGTTGCCTTACAGTTTAGTGCATTATTCATTCACTCTCCTCATTCAGTGATGGTAAGCCATTTCTGTAGCAGCTGCCAATCTGTGTCGACAACCCGTCCGACCACCACTTATCACACACCACATGTTTGTGAAGTCAAGCTGGGTGAAGTGTCTTGCTCAAGGATACAACTGAAGTGTTAGTTAATGCTCACAGTTGGAATTGTAAATATTTAACTTCCCTATAGTCAAAATACCCCTTGGGTCTTAACAGGCAAAGATGAACTACTATGTCTTTATAAATAATATCTTCGTATCCTATAGAATTCATACCATATGCTTTTAAAATTGTAGTCTTCCCATTTGCATTTTACTGTATATGAATAATGCATTGCCAACTGTTTCTGCAGATGTTTGAACTTGACAGTCTTAAGAGACAGCCAGTTATGCTAACTTGACCCACTGCTAATGTAAAAAAAAACACATTATCCAAATTTGCGTGGAATAGACTTGCATGTCTTTAGTGTAAACACTCAGATTCGATGTGGGCATGTTTTCAGCTGGGCTCACATGGCTGAAGAGGCGGCTGGCAGAGGGGTAACAAAAGGACCCAGCTAACAGAATGCTTTATTCTCCGCTCAATTTAACACACATTACCCCTTCTATCTGGAGTCAGCAGTCAAGATAAGAATTTCAGCTGGCTTCATGTTGTTTGGCACCAATGCGTCCAAGGAGTACCTCTCACTTGTCGTCACTTTTTAATCAGTCTAGGCCAGTTTGTTGTAGCGATATGGTGTGATCACAAAAATGACTAGGCTCTTAAAGGCCCATATTACGCTATTTTCTATGTTATAATGTGTTTTATTTCATTCACACACGTTTAACACACAAACCCGGCATATTTAGGCTGAGTTCTTCTCTCAAAACAGAAAACACTCTGTTCCAGCTTGTGATGTCATGTGGTAAAATAGGAAGTTCCCCACTGTGTTTTTAATCTCCATACAACTTCACTAGAATTATTTTAATAATTTCAGACCTGGAATTGGCAATCTACTTAACAAAAGGTAAAAGGTAGGTGTTAACATGAAAACTACCGCTTCATGACTTCATCACAAGGTGGAACAGAGCATTTTGAGCTTTGGAGATGTAGACAGACTAATAATAAAAGGTTACTCAAACATATATGAATGAAACAAAACACAACTCCAGGTATGTTTTTGAGGAGGTAACAATATTATAGCATGACTTAACACTCACAAAAGTCAATTTTGTGTAATACAGGACCTTTGACAAAGACTTTTAACAGTTGTTAGCATAGTTGAACCTATACCGAAGGTCCTATATCTATATTTATAACTTCCACATTTTCAAGATTACTTCATTCATCCTAAAGGATTGTGATGAAACACACAGAGTACATTGCTGTTACCATTGCACATCACCGATATCATCTTTGCCTGCAGCGGTGAGCTAAGATAACTTCATGGTCTACCAAACACATTTGTCAAACGCTTATCGCATCTTGTACTGTTGTCTCAAATAGTGACATTTTAAGTCTGCTTCGATCAAACAATGTACTATTTAATGTGTAACTTTACGAAAGTATAAAACGTCCAGCAGCCTCTCCCAGTAACCGATACCAATGGCTTCAGTTCCTGTTCCTCTGGTTCACGGGGTAAGTTTCCACCTCAGCAGGCAGAGTATCATATGGTCTAGAAAACAAAAAGGGGCCATCTCGTGGGCCACATACCACGCGCTGTCCTACTTAGCACGCTGCCTGTGTACAGTGATGTTGATTGGATGAACAAACCTACTGTATATTGTACATGGCAATGAAATATGTCTGTGGTTTAGTCTCATATTTGGTTAAAACCCCTGTCGTGCTCCTGCTTGTGTTAGTTTGGCTGTTTATTATCTAAATTAAATGTATGGCCAAATTACAATTTTCATCCCAAATGTATAAAATTCAGTCATAAATAGGGTGTGAAGTTTCTACAAAATATGTTCCATTTTAAATATGATAATGTATTTGGCATTTACCTCACAACAGGCAGCTTGTAGGGCTGAGCAATTTCAGTGGAGATCGAAATCCAGTCATTTCATATTGTCAATAATAAACTTGGGGCTTTCAAATCGACAGATCTACAACTGCTTCTCTGCCAGTAAAAGCCATTACTGTTCTATCACTGCGAAACAGGACAAAACTCTTTTCTCTCCAAGTATGGGTCCTTTCCATTTGGTTTGACTTGACCAGACCAGAAATACCAAAAATATATTGCCCATTGCTGGTGTTGTCCACATGCTGACATGGCCTGACGCAATCTAGAATTCTGATGTTTTGATGGTCATGTCTTGTGTTGGCCATTGCAGGGTCTGGCTGCACATGTTGCCTGCTGAAGTGTGATAGCAGGTTGGGTAAGTGTGGAGCTGAGGAGAAGAAGAGGAGGTTCACGCTTGGCGCTGGGAATGAAGGCAGCAGGCATAGTCCATTAGGCCCACTTTACTTGTAGCATACTAACGACATAGAAAGTCCCTCTTCACACAGGATGATATGTGCACAAGCATTGTCTCTTTGTTTTTACGGTAGAGCTGCTAATTGCTCTCGTCCTAATGAGTCACTTAGGGCAGCTCGCCTTCTATATAGCACATTGCATTTGTCCATTAGCGTAGCCCTGGAGAACATTTCATAAATACTTCCATCTTTCATTTCTCTGAGTGCTTCCTTTGAGTGTTTTGGGCCTCTGCACTGTAAGCTTTTATTTAGTTGTGTATACAGTAGTTCCTTATTGGAATACAGAAATAACAATGGCACTTTTATTATCAGTGGTGATACTTGCCAACATTCAATCACTGTGGTCATGTTACAAATGAGTTGATAAAGGCAGACATGCGCTGGATGCTCTATGTGGCTGTGTTTACATTAGCTGATTACACAGGCTATGTGCAATTGACATCCATAAATATTTTCCAATAGACAGATGGTTTAAATCCCGAGTCTCTGTGGTTAGAATCATTGAGACCAGCAACACTCAAGTTTTCAGAGTGTTACAGTCAGCCTGGTTTTCAGTTGATTTGCAGCCACTTGGCCAGAATTGCTTCAAATCACAATCCCACAATCCTGCTTGTGCCTTAGATGTCCTGTTGAATGTTCAAATGCTGTTTTAGGGTTGAACCTAAGTGCACAATATTAGTGTTACAGTCCAAGAAACAAGTACATATTACATTTTTCTTGACAAGTGGCACCACATTTTTTTTTTAATGTTGTGTGAATTCTTATGTTAGTCATTAGTAATATTTATATGTCATACAGTATGTATTTGGTTCGTATTGGCAAGACAAGGCAAGTTTATTTGTACAGCACAATTTGTACACAAAGAAATTCAAAATGCTTTACAGAATAAGAAAGACATTAAAATTACAATACAACAAATCAAAACGTAAGTAATCACAAATAATCATCATAAAATTTACATTAAAATAGAAGAGTGCAGAATAAAAACCTTTCACTCATGTGCACAGCTAAACAGAACTGTTTGGAGCCTGGATTTAAACATTGAGAAGACTGTTCAGGTTTTGGCTGCATAAAACTGAAAGTAGAGGCTGTCTCACATCTTCAGGGAGACTGTTCCAGGTTTTAGCTGCATAAAACTGAAACGCTGATTCCCCATGTATTGCATCGGGCTATTGAAGGTGCCACGGTAACTAAATCTTCTCTGATATATCTCTATACTCTGTGAAAGTGTGTTTAATAAATAAAACAAATGGCGTTTCTGTGATTACACAACCCAACAGGTTTGTGTTCGTTGCCGGCTCCTGTCACCCATGTTATCTTGTGGACTTTGCAGGGAGACCATTTCAGGGTAGACCAGCCTTATGTGTTAAAGGTGAAGCCTCCGCGATGCCATTATCCACGGCCCACATGTGACAGGCTCTCATTCATCTCAATGTGACCGTGGTGGTCCTGCCGCATTACTCCCATGGCTGGATACTTAAGCTGGTCATGCTCTGGCATTTTCTACAGCAGGCTTCATATCGAACCATAAAACAAGTGAGATGTGAGATTGAACTGAGCCACTGTGTCCACACCTCTGTTCTTGTGACCGGTGATTTTTAACCTATTTTTAGCCGACAGATAAGACCCTCTGTCCGTTTCCCATACATGGTTTTCAAAAGAATCCAGGGCAGAGGAGACCACCCAAGCATCTAGAAAGCCCTGCACTCAATTCCATCTCTCCAAAAATGTCTCTAATCATTGGCCTATTCCCCTATACACTGTCTCTTGTTCATTGTGATGGAAAGCAATTAGGAGAACCCCGGTCTGCTCTGCTCGCACTGAATGGGAATGAGGTCCCAGCGTAATGACATGATGGAGGAGTCCTGTCATTGGATGGCAGTAGGAGCAATGAAGTCTAATGTCGCTGTAGAATTGTAGGCACCTGTGGATCAATGCTTACATGTTAGGAATTAGAGCAGCGCCAATTTGCACGGACACAAACAGAATAGTAATCACCGAAAAAAGGATAGAGCAAAGAGGATCACATGTGCGTGTAATGGGGCAGTGGAAATGTCAGGTCTATGAGCTGCCACGGTTATGTCGTAGACTGGTGAAATAGGCTTATATGTTTTTGTTCATTTATAATCTGCTAAATAAAATTACTGTATGGGTTTCAGAGTGATAAAAAGTATTATTCCTTTGATTGTTCGAATCAAAAGTCCTCAAAATGGTGCCTATATCTAAACCCATGTCCATGTCTAAACCCACTCTGTAAATATCCAATAATTCAAAAATATCTATTCTCTAGACTAAGACTTTAAGCTTTCAACATTAATATTCATTTATGTATTTATGTATTAAACTTTTATGATGGGTCTATTGATAGAGAGAAGTATTTTTAGTTTGAATCTATGGTGGTTCTGCAGTTACCATTGCATGATAGATTCAGTGCCTTGGCTGAGGTCCTGTCTGAGTGTATGAGTTACACATTTTAATCTGATCTATCCATGTTCAATTAGTCTTTGTCTGAGTTGCGGTGCTAGATAAATATTCCTCTGCTATGTGTCCCTGCTTCTCTTCCGTTAGACTTTAATGAGAAGTTATTATTGCAGCTGTTGCCAAGAAGCAGTCTCCATTGTCCCATTTTGCCAGCTTAATTATTCCTTAATCACAATAAACACAGTCTAGCAGCATTAGAACAGTCAAACATCAAATTGAACTGAAAATTTCAAAAGCACCGACTTATTTGCAACTTTGATTTTCTGCCGGTTTGCCTCCCTGCTCTGGGACACAGGGATGTTGTTGAAATTCTAGCCACATATTGTTTGCTCACATCACAGACGACCAGCTCCTCAGCGTCTTGTGTCACTGCGTGTGTATGTTCAAATATTACATGCCGACAGTTGAGGAGGGGGTTCTGAGGGAAGAGAGGGAGTGGGTGTGGGCTAAATCCTGTTAAACTGTACTCTTCTGTGGAGGACATGGTCTGCTACCCCAGCCTCACAGCGCTCCAGGGGGGACCACTGATGGAACCTGGGCTAAAATGGTTTGGAAAAGCAAGCATGATTTGGCAGCTATATTCTGTGGGCACAATTAGTTTTGGATTCAAACTGCACAGAATTTTCCAAACGGTTTGAAATCCAGCGCCATCTTCTTTTTCCGTGGGGCTACAGGGGATGGAAGAACTCCTCAACTATGGGCTTTTGGCAGGGCGCATTCTAGACGTTAACTAGTTAGCCGCAGGTCTGACATATTGACAAGATTGTGAGCACCAATCTCCAGAGTTGGCTGGCCTTGGAATCAGATTTACAGCCTGCAACATTTTTATTTTAGAATCCACTTCATAAATAAATGGATGTGAGGTTCCTATGGCAAAATTCTAAATATATATTAGGGATGGTTCATATATCACTGCTAATACCGGGAGGTTCCAGTGATTGTATCGTCCCATATAAAAATTTTGGGAATATTTGGCACCAGTATTTTTTCCAAGCTGTCCCATGTGTCATTGCCAGTTTGTCCAAAGTGCATCAGATGTGTCGTCTTAAACACACAAGAGCAATGAAGCTAGTTAGTTTGTGCTTGACTATAATCAACTACAACTTACTGCAACTCAACATCAATTTGTGGGCCTTGCTACCACTTTTAAAATCTTTATATTGGTGTTAGATAATGTTGGTTAACGGTCGCAGCAGCAACACAAAAGGGCAAAAAAAAAAAATCCATAAAAATCCATATTGCACCGTCCCTAATTATATTTTCTGGAAAAACTGTATTGATTTTTACTGATAATTCAACATTAACCTTATAAACCTCAATCTAAACAATAGCTAATGTTATCTCAATTTCTCATGTGATTTTGTGTGCTGTAGTTTAAAGGAAGGTTTGATTTAGGCAGCATCTCTGGCTCTGAACCTCCTACCAACTTGTTCACCATGTCAATGAGTCTCGTAAGCCTATTATATTCACTGTCTACTCTCTAACATGAGAGGAACACTCATATCTCTGCAGATTAACTGTGCTGCTGGTCCAATGGAGAGTTTGAGTTTTTTACAACATGCTTCTATTTGTGCCGTGATTTAGTGCGAGCAAACTGGTAGGAGACTGGTGACCATGGCGATCTCCCTCCCCCTTTCTGAGTGTACCTTTTGCGGCTGTACTTCTGAATGAAAGGCTTGTTAGTGACAGTGTACAGATTGCTGCACCTCTGTGATGCTTATCTGCTGTGTTTGCTGATACACTGGCTCCGAGAGGCTGGGAATGTGTGGCATCCCAGAAACTGAAATTTGTCACTACTCACTGTGTGGGTTAATATATTACATTTGTTCACAGTTAGGATTTGGACATGACAACAGATCTGTTACATTTAATACATCTATAATTTGTGTCAAAATAATGCAAGATAATTGATGAAAGATGCGGGTAACAATTTACAACAACTGAAGTGGTGATTTTTGTCAGTGATGGTCAGTTGGGATTGGGATTATGGTTTACTCATGTTTTTTTTAAAAATCATAATACATGGATTTTGTGCTAAATGACAAAGATTAAATTAAACTGTCGATTTGGGTAGTAAGATATTTTTTTTATGATTGTGAAATATATGTCCAAAAACCTTTACCCCTGAAATGAGAGCTGTGTTTGCCATGTGCAGTAGATTCCATCTTGTACAGTGTTTTATTATGTCAGCTTTTTGTGTCAAGAGAGTCGACGGTCATAGCAACAGTGCCAGTAATAGTAATAGTTGTAGTAGTAGTAGCAGTAGTAGTAAGTAAAATATACTGCTTGCATTCTAAAACATCCACTTTCTAATCCATTGTCATTGATACAAGACAAGAATGTCATTTCCTCTGCCATGGAACCACCAGATAATTTATACCTTTTTTTTTAACCTTGAATAAAACATAGCTGTACATTTATTTCCTCCCCTCCTTCAGCCGCACGCTTTAAAAGGCCAGATCATGAAACCACGGCGGCCTTACGTATGTGGGGTTGCCATGGCGACGCTCCGAGGTGCACGAGGAGCGTCGT
>KN471094.1:223357-240510 GCA_000787095.1 Periophthalmodon schlosseri
CTAATCTCTGGAAGGCCTCAGCACTAAAGAGGCATGTGCAGCTGTCATTATTTATTTGTGCTGGGGACAGACAGTAGGACAAGGTACAAATCTGAGGAAGACATCTGACACAGAAGAGACGCAGTGTGGTCCCTTTAAGAGTGTTCAGGTATAGTATAAAGTTCTGTGGATACATTCAGACACAACTCAATACTCTCAAAACTCTTATACAGGTTGATATCAGTCTGGTCCCCACTTCCTCCTTTGCGTCTCAAGCCCAGCTTCAGTGACACATGTGAAACGAAGGAGCTCATTGGTCACCTTTGATTTACAAATAAAGTCAAATTTACCTCAGATTCACCTCAGATTAACAGAGTTTAGTGCTTTGCTCATTGATTCTGCAGAAATCCACAATGTTTTTTTTTTTTTAGCCCCCGGTGATATTTTTTCCTTTATTTTTTCCAGTATGGACGGATCATGCATGTCCCCGATTGATTAATCCACCTGTCAATCACGCTCATCTGAAAACGGAAAGATTCACAATTTTTTTTTGTTCTTCCTTGCATTTTTGGTCAATAATTGTTACACTTTAGTTTGTCATATGAAAACACTTCATTCTCCTTGCATCTATTCATGAATCCCTATGAGACTAACTGTATTACACATGTCCTCTTCACTACAAATCAGTCTGGGCATATTATAAAGAACAATATGCATCTAATTATGCTAACACACCTTGTCTTAATAACCTCCTATTATTGCACCTATTATTATTACACCCCGATGCCCCCATTGCACACTCACACTGAAGACATCACAGTAATTAAGCCAATCAAGATGTCAGCCGCTGCATCGCCGAGCTGCTGGTTATGAAGAGCTTCCACATAATTAACTGACTGTGGGCATTTGCTTCTGTATAAGGCAGCGTCCCATCTGGCTGCTCTGTGAGGAGTGAGGAGTTGGACTCAAGGTGTGGATGTTTACCTGGCCTTCCTCTGACACGACAGCTGTTACACGTTTACATGAGTCACGTCGTCTGATATTGAGTGAATATGACCGTAATGAACCAGGTTTAATTATGTGTTTTTATCTTATAAAAGTCCAAGATGGATCCAAAATGACTGTTGGCCAAACACTATTTCAGACACATTTTCTGGATTTAACTCTGGGAAGAAAAAAATCATTTCCAAACCAAGATTTCTCAACCTGGTTTCCTCATAGTTTTCTTAATTGGTTGCTATAGGCTACCAGTATAACTTTGTCGCAATGTATATATTGCAGTTCGTACTCATGCTCCGCAGATATACATGCGAGATATTCATGTCCATTTATGCTCCAATTAGTATGTAAGAGTTTGTCAGTTGGTATGACCTTGTGGGAGTTGCCAGTCCCATGTTCAGCTTAATTAAGCTCCTAATTAACCTATTGATTGTCTCATTTGCTCTTCAGGCCTCTACTCTGTTCACCCTCTGGACTGTAGATGGTGGGGGTGTCTTCAGTTCACTGTTATAGGACTATGCAATCTATATATTGTAGATTAGCAACTGAAGCAATGTACATATTAGAGTAGGTAAACAGCAGTGGACTTTGAAGGAAAAGTGTTGGATGAATCATTTTAAATGCAGTATTTGGGTTGTGTTCACTCCAAAAACTGAAATGCTGACCCTGCCCTTCCCAAAATATTTAGATGGAAAAAGGTGGCGTAATATATTTAAAGGTCCTATATTATGCAACACTGGCTCTTGTGAGCTTTAAGCCATGTTAGAATGTTCTTACCCCATCAAAAACATACCTGGAGTTGTGTTTTGTTTCATTCACACATGTTTGAGTTACCCTTTATTATTAAACTGTTTACATCCCCAAAGCTCAGTTCCACATTGTGATGTCATGAAGCGGTAGTTTTCAAGCTAACCGCTACCTGTTACCTTTTGTTCAAGTAGCCAATGGCAACTCCAGGGCTGAAATCATCCAAATGATTCTAGTGAAGGTGTATGGAGTTTAAAAACACAGTAGAGCACTTCCTGTATTACCACATGACATCACAAGGTGGAACAGAGTGTTTTCTGTTTCAGAGAAGAACTCAGCCTAAATATGCAGGGTTTGTGTGTTAAACGTGTCAGTGAAACAAAATACACCTCCAGGTATGTCTTTGATGAGAAAACAACATTATAACAAATCAGAAAATATAATATGAGCACTTTAAATAGGGTCAACTTTTAATTTTTTTGAGTGTTGGGTTGGGACAAACGGAGCATCTAGCCTTGAATAAGAACTTTGTAATAATGACCCCAGAAAATATAGGTTTCAGCCATTTTATTTGACAAATTATAATGATAGGCTCTGGCCACAGTTTTATTCCTCAGAGCTTCATTTTACATGCATTAGTCTGTTCCTTTATAACACTGGCCTAATACAAAGTACTTCTTGCCCGAATGTAAAGTGAATCTCTCTCCATGTGAGTGAAATAATCCCAGCTCCAGCTCTGTGGTGTCTGAGCCCAACCAGCAAGACTCACATTTCACTCTCAGCCTCAGTAAGTGAAAAGAGGACTCCTTTTCTGGTAATTCCTTTCACCTTAAATACCCTGAGCGTGTATTACTGCGGTAAATCCTCAATATTGGCGTAATACATTCCAAAGACTGGGGGCGGCAGTATTTCAGTTGGTGGAGTGTTTCTTTCGATTGATCCGAAGGTTGGCGGTTCGAATCCCGCTCTTGACGTAAACATCATTGGTTGAGTGGTCAGATCCAATGACCCGCAGGTTGGCCGTGTGACTCCAGCTCCCACAGATGAATGCTGTTGTTGTGTCCTTGGGCAAGACACTTAACCCATCCCCCCAGTGTCTGGTATATGAATGTGTGTGTGAATGGGTGAGTGGTTCCTTGATGTAAAGTGCTTTGAGTGCCTTGAAGGTGGAAAAGCGCTATATAAAAATGTGTCTTCTTGTATGTTCTCTATAATCCAGATAGAGCAGCTAGATTATGCAAAAATCCTAATCACAAATATCTGGTTTTGTTAAAATCATGATTATTTTTGTGCTGTGAAGTTAACCTGGGAATTTATAACACCACTGTGGATTAGACACGTACTGGTTTTGACGCGCAGAAAAAGAAAAGTTCCCATATAAGATCCAGATGCAGAATAAGGTTGTCAAAAGTTTGGTTACCTTGGTTACTAATCGATATTCAAACGAGTAGATTTAAAAAAGTATTCATAAATAAGATTAAATTTGACCTTTTGACCTTTCCTGAATTGTTTTAGAATGATCTTGACCTTTTTACCAGCACTTTTTGTTTTAACTTTTTGTTTTGTTGAATGATCCGTGGCAATAGCTGCTGCTGTTGCTTTTGTCTGCTAATGATCGTGCACCAACAGTTTGCCCCTTGTCGTGATTTATGGTCACTAGTGGGAGGTCTCCACACACCAGCACAATGACCACAACGGCTCACTTAATTATTCCTTATGTTAAATCAATATGTTTCTTGCAGTCCAGTGGGGGCTTGCAGGATGGGAGGGGGTGCTCAGGAACCCACCTTTACTTCAGATTCCACCTCTATTGAATCCAGGGACATTATTTTCATGCTTGTCCTTGCAGTCCCCGCAGGGATGGCTGGTGTGACAGAACGGTCCTGACAACTGTGACGACCTGATCGCCACTTTCGCTTTCGTTCTCTCGTGTCACTTTTCATCTAGAGCTGAGCAAATGGAAAAGGAGACAAAGCAGAAAAGAATCATATTTGAGCGGTGTATTCCAGGGTCACGTTAAAGGTGCACTGCCATTTTCTGGTGGAGGGTCTGCCAATTGCTTGTCTCCATGGAGATGTTATTTTTCCTGGAATGCTCCACTGTATTTAACTTATTTATTCTCCTGCATTTATTCTGTTACAGGCGTTTAAAAAATGCATTGAAAGAGATGCAGATAATGCTGGGGTCTCATTTATAAAACATGGTGTTCTGATTAAAAGTGTATCTACTTACTAAACACAAGTCTCATCAAACTTAATCATTTCTCCTCTCTCTGAGCTCAGCGCTTCTTGTGCTCATCTCTGAAAGCCCTGAAATTTATGGATCAGACCGCACGTTTCTGCAAACTTAATGTGCAAAGTCACATACATGTCATTTTGTACGTACGCACACTTTATAAATGAGACCCCTGACCTGTAACTTTTCCTGGTAATATTAACTGCTTGGATTTTCTCCATATGACATAATTTTTTTCCCATATAGTGTATGATAGCTTTTTCTCTACCCCTGTTAAGAGTCAAGGCACATTTTTGGTTTAGTGCCATTCTGTGGAACATTTCACAAATCGTCCTGGAGACAAGGTGGCGGCCCCTCCACCAGTTTATTTATATTTAAAATGCTTTTTCTCCTCATAAAGTCATGGAGGTCAGATGCTTTCTGCAAATCTATATTCACTACTATTTTATTGACAAAAAGCAAATATTATTACTAGTAAATGAAAAAAATCTATTGTTTACTTATGCCAGATGTAAAAAAAAAAAAAAAAATTAATGTATTGTGCCACTGTGTGTCGTCTATGGACAATATGGTAAAACAGTGTTAACTGAGACCCCTGAACTAGTCCAAATCAGATGCATTGTGAACATACCTTGGTCTTTACCTCCCTGGTTTGCTCTCTTATCAAAGCGGTGTTGAAGTGCCATACAGTATGATCATTTGCAGCTCATTATTGTTGCTAACATATGCGTATCCACACGTTCGGATGCGCGGCGGACAGGATTATCAGTCCCTCCTCTCTCCCCCCGTTTCCCCCCGTACTTCTGGAGTCACCCTGGGAACCTTTATAGTGCCTGACCTGAATCTCAATCAGCCTGGATACCATGACCTCCCCGTCCTCCCATTCCCTTACAGTGTGCTCAGGCTGGCATATGCAAATAGGCTGGCTCTGCATAACAAGCAAATGACAACAGGAGGGATACGTGACTTTATAAGCAAGGACATCCAATAAGGGTTTTTAGATAATAGCTCGCCTATCAAATAGATTTATGACGCAATAAGGAAACCAGGACTGAAAGTGTTGTCTTAGCTGATGCAACAAGTGCTACTGTAGAGCAACGATCAGCAATTAACACTGCATGGCACTTATCAATCTGGCATATCTTCAGTCATATTATTGGTGTTTTTATTTTCTCAAAAGACCTTTAAGAAGCACGCATCCTTACTGTGAGTTGACTCACCTTCCTCAGATCTGATCTGTAATTTGGCCTCGTGGCAACACCTGCTTGTGCCATACTGAAAAATTCCAGTGCAATAACATCTCCATGGAGACAAACTGGTGACATACCCACCACGAGAATGAGAACAAATTACATAGTGCATCTTAAAATAACTTAGCATCTTAGCTATAGGAGCACTTTACAGATTAAAACTGCATCCCCCAATATTCAAACCACATATTTAAATCTATGTAACCAGTTCCTAGCTTTCACAAACCCTTTGACACTTTGTGAGTGTATGAATTTTCAGGTACAGCTTTAGAACAGCTTTTTTGTACAGTGGAACAGGAGCAAACCTCCAATCAGTGCGAGCATTTGGCCCACCTTTATAATGTAGGCTTATTACTGTGCATTTCATGTTAGATCTCAGATTGCTTTGGTACAGCATAGTCTTTAATATGAGGCACATGATGTGATTGGTATCCATTTTCAGTAACCACCAGGCTTCCTCTGTTAATAAAAGTGAGTTGGTTTGTGATAATCCTGCCTTTTCGACAGCCCTAAGCTTGTTTGTGTCTGCGCTGATAAGCCTTGTAGAGATAGTTGGAATCCAAAACCTGACCTTTTCTCACTTTTTGATTTGCTTATTTCATTCTTCAAATGGCTCTTTCATCACTGACCTTAATCTGCTTGCTGAATGTCAAGGCTAGGACATGTCCCACTGTGTAAAGACTGTGCCGTTATCTGTCAAGGTATGGCTGAAAGCGGGGGGTGCTGTGGTGAGATGCCCCCTGTGTAAAGAAGGAGATACATCAAATCTTTAAACTCCTTCTATTTAATATGTTGAACTATTACGTCCAAACATGCTGGGCCATCTATATGCAAAAATAATATACTACTAATATAATTATATGGTTCACAAGCTTAATATGACCAAGCTTATAATTGATTTATAATTGAGAAAGATTCAATACATCTTAATGATGTGTTTTAGTTCCACGCAAGATGTACGATGTATGTATTATTAATACATTTTTAATTACACTGCTGCAACACATTGCATATAAGTTAGGATCATAGACTGTATAAAGAAGTGGACTAAGGAAGTTGACGTCACCCATAGCATTCGATTTCAAACAAATGAAGCTCGTTGTGGCTAGCAGTCATAGGGACCAATTTGGATTGGTTCCATATTTGGAATTCCGACTGCGAGTATCATAGCAACCAAAGAGTCAATCTGGAGCGAAGCTGTTGAAGGTAACGCCCCTTCCCGGTAACACCTCTGGTTTGGCAGGGGGCGGGTGCTTAGCAACACTGTCAATCAAACATTAGCAGCGCGACCTCGAGGAAAGATGGCAGCTGATTTGTCCCTTATTAACGTTCATATCTTGAGTTACAAAATAAAAATACCAGGATCATGTAGAGCGGGTTAATATGAACATTTTAAGACCAAAATGACGAGCCTGACAGTAGCATTTACGGAGAGAGGGGGCGACAGTTTTCTATTGTAAAGTGAATTGGAGCCAGAGTCGATGGAGCTGGAATCGCGCCCATGATCACTGCCTTGTTGGAACGCGGCGTCTAGCAGGTTACCTATGTCCATTTATATATACAGTGTATGGTTAGGACAAGCAGCACTGATGATCACATTACTCATTTTTTACTGTAGCCAGTGGAGGCGTACGTTATATGATGCTTGGCACAGCACTTTCAAAAGTCTTTGATACAGCTTTCCAGCTTTTTGGGGTGAATTGCTTTGGTTTTCATAAAGTGTAGCCTTAAACTATAATCCACTTTATATCCTTGTATTCCCCTTGGTGAAATGCGGGTGCTTGCCAGTGCATTGTGAATGAGACACACCATGCCAACAACTCCTTCGGGGGAACAGTAGCAAGAACAAAGCGTTATTTAATGTCCAGCCTTGTACCTTTTTTATTGGGCATGTGCCGTGGCCTTTATACCAAGTGTGCATGGGTGATGGGGGGTGCACTGTGTAACCATCTACCCTCTGGACCCTAGAGCAGCAGACGTGTGCAGACATCGCTGTCATCTTTATTTAGCCTTTCACTGTGAGCCCAGCCGTGGCAGGGTCAGTGTAGCGATGCCGCTTGCTAGCGCTCATACACATGTAAACAGTAGTAGCATCCCGAGAGCCAGTGTGCTAACCTAACGAACCAAAAAGATTCGCTCTACGGAAATCCAAGCGACTGGATCACGCTCATGCCTCCACTTGGGAACTATAGCCACTCGGGTTTGGACTGCACGGATTTTATAGATCGTAAAAAGGAGGCTGTGACATTTTCTTGGCCTTTTGCGTGATGAAAGAATGTCATCTGCTCTACCAGACGTGGCATGAGGTTCATACTTTTCTGTGTCGGGTCACATGATGTGTTTATGGAAAAGAGATGTATTGAGCATTATCATATTTTTTATGCTTTTACATTTTTTCCATCTATCACATGACATGGAAAGTCAATAAAATCGTCCAAAAGTTCACCAAAGTTCCTTGTATTCCCAAAATGTATTTATAGTGTTCTAAAAGTGTGGAAAAAATGACACTGCCATTGGCTTTTTAGAATTCCGAATCTTTTGGAAATTGGGATAATCCATGTCAGCTGCAATGGGACAGTAAAGAAAATATTTTATGAGCATCTGGTTTATCATTAGTATCATCTTATCATGTTTAAATACATTTGTTATTTGTGGCTCTGTTGATCAACTCATAGATAGCCTTTATTATTAATAATGCCTCAACAGAGCTATGCATTTGTTTGAATATACTGTACTTGGGTAATAGAGAAAAAATGAAAAAATCTTGTTGCATTTGAAAAAAAAATCAGTGTAGCAGAACAAGAGAGCAGTCCTGGCCTTGTTTTCACTGTATTGATGTCTGGTGTTACATGCTGTAGGCTACAGGCTGAAAATCCTTCAGAAAGACTTGTACAGTTCATTACAAAATCTTTACCCTAATTTTGGTCATTGGAATGCTTCACCAACCAAGGTAATTGTTTTCCAGTGTATTACGACCCCATTGAATCATGTCGGCTTGTGCTTCATTAACAACAGTGATGCTATTGTGCGGCTACGGCAGTGTCAAATGGCAGCTCCACTTCTGCAGTCGGGAACAGCTGCTTTTAATCTACAGCGGACCCGCTCTAATCAGGCCCAGAGCTGACCATCTCCTCCTGGCTCCTGGTCACTTCGCAGTTTACTCTGACAGCTGATTTTTACAGTGAGGATTCTGTGAGGAGTCATGGGACTTTTTAAAATACAAAATTTCTCACATTGGTGCTGAAATTTTCACCTGTGTTTTAATTGACTTTAGGGCTGTGAAATTAATCAAGATTGAACCCTTAATTCCCCTGTAAAGAGTTACAACATTTTGAATACCGTATCATCATATTTTCTATATATATCTACACTGGATATATGCCATTACATATCACCTCTTCTGGAGAATACTTCCAGTAGCCTTCCAAATTATTTAGCCTTTCTAAGATCAAAATGCAAATAAACCATCAATTGTTTCTTATATGTTGAAAATACATTTTGATCATTTTAATCTTAAAATATTCGTATTGACCCGCTCTACATGATCCTAGTGTTTGTATTTCGCAATTTTGTTCATAAATCAAGGTATGAACATTAATAACAGACAAATCAGGCACCTTCTTTCCCCGACGTGGCTCCCTCTAGCGTTAGCAACAAGTTTGATTGACAGTGTTGCTTAGTGCCCGCTCCCTGCTAAACCAGTGGCGCTGGTGGGAAGGGGCGTTACCTTCAGCAGCCTGGATCCGGATTGACTCTTTGGTTGCTATGATACTCGCGGTCGGAACTCGGCTCCAAATTCGCCCTTGTAACCGGTAGCCTCAGCTTCATTTGACTGGAGATGGACGCTGTGGGTGATATCGCACTCACTTAGTTTGCTTCCTCAACCATAGACTGTATAAAGAAGTGGACTAACTCAAAACCTCAACCTCATATTTGTACTCGTGGTTTGCTGCAGCTTGTAAGCGGTGTCTCATATTAGTGACTAGTGCTGTGTGTCTGTGCAGAAGGCGTATTTTGGCCGGTGGCCCTTCCCTGCAGCCGTCTCATGAGTTCTTGTGGGTTTTCTCATCAAAGCTCTCACCATATGGAAACAGCTGGTCGCACTGTGTTCAGACAGGAGTGAGGCAGAGGACACAGGAAAATGAGGAAAAAAAGACAAATAAAAACGAAATCTATGCTACTCTATTCTACTGGCAATATATATGAAACTGTATTTGGCCATGCTGTGGTTTCATATTTTTATAGCACAAAGCAAGTTTTGCAGTTTTGATTTTAGTTTTTTAGCTTTTTAATGCTATTTTGTAGCATTTGTAAAAGATGAATTTTTGCCTTATACCTTTTATATTGCTACATGATGACATGGTAGTGCATGGGTGTATGCTGTGTGTCTGATATCATCACGTTCTGCCTGTGTGGTGGAAATCCCTGACATTTATTTGACCTTAAAGGAGGATATCTAGCGCACTAGTGTGTTGTTGCTGCTTGCTATCTTGCTCAATCTTGTATTGCACTGTAGACAGCACTGGTTATCCCAAATCCAAGCTAAAAACCTGTGACAGTGAGTGACACCGCAAGTGCTAACCAAATCAAAGCAGGAGTTAAGCTTTGGGTCTTTTAGCAGCCCATGGAGTCTGCTAGGCCCACAGTGTATAAAGCACCACAGGGGGGAGGGGGATGAGAGCGAGCCTGGGGCAAGGGGGAAGCCCAGAGCAGCGACGTTAACCAACAGTCAGTTTGACAGGGCTACGAAGAACAGCAGGCTTTTGTTTCTGTTTGGTTTTTACTGGATAGGGCTGGGTGATATGAAAAATGTAGCAATCATTTTTTCCTCACATTAATCATTCACAATTTTTTATTTCATTTTATTCTGTCTTATTAAACACATACTTTCTGAGCATAACAATTGTTCAATTGTTGCCTTTACGACACATTGTTCCCCCAGTCTCTAAACTCTGCTCCAAACCACATGCTTTTAATGACAGAAAATTGGCTGTGAACCTCTTGATTAAAAACACCTAAGCATATAATTGACAACTGAATCACTGAATCTCAATCTTTATTATTATGATTAAAATTATGATTAATTGCACAGCCCTACTATATGAGTCATGTGGTGCCTGTAGTAGATATGTAAAAGTGTGTATATTATCTAGTTGTTGTAATATTGTGTTTGAATTGTAAGTGTAATCAACAGTTTCTTTTTGTTTTTGCAGAAAAAAGCCCCAGGAAAACTGCTGTTGGACTTGGTGTGCTCCCATATGAACCTCATTGAAGGAGACTACTTCGGCCTGGAGTTTCAGAACCACCAAAAGATGTTGGTAGGTTTGAAAAATATATAGGAAAAATAGGATAGTTAGGGGTGGGCAGTGTTGTTAGCAGTTCTTTCTTTCAGAGTGTGCCTCGTTGCTGGTATCCAATTACTCTGGCGTAATGTAAAATTAATTGATAAATTCATGATTTTCTTTTTTCTTTTTCAGGTTTGGTTAGATCACATTAAGCCTATTATAAAGCAGCTCAGACGTAAGTACACCTAAAACTAAGCTTTTAATTTGAGTTATTTTGTTTTATTTTATTCCAATTCTCCTATAAATTATAATATTATGTCATATACTTTTGCAGGGCCTAAACACACCACTCTGAGATTTGCTGTGAAGTTCTTTCCTCCTGACCACACTCAATTACTTGAAGAACTGACAAGGTAATCTCCTGTCTATCCAAGCATGTCTCTATATTTAGCCCTGTGTTATGATTTCATTATGTCCTCTTACGAGATGTGTAAACTAGCTTTTATACACAGTTTGTTGATGTAAATGCCTTGAGATGTGGCAAAGCGGTGCTGAAGACGCATAATTGAAACATGCTCTGGTTCCTGGTGGAATGCTGCACTTCACATGTCACGGCTGCCATGTTTACGATTCACTCCTCTCTAGAGATTACAATGAGTAAATTATTCTCCGCTTTGCACAAGGATCAAGCTCATTTAATACGCATATTTTACAGTCTGGAAAAATATGATGCCGGAAAAGAAATGCTTGTAAGGAATTTCAAAGTGGATAGAATTAAAGAAAGTCAGCTTTTAAATATTGAGGCAGTATTTCATGCAGAACATTTTTTGCTAAGATATGAACTGCCAGAACTTCTTATCCATGGGTTTCAGAGTGATAAAAATCTAGGACTGCAATAAACAATTTAAAACAATATGTTTTATTGATGGGCAAAAGTCCTCACAATATCACATATTAACACAAAACTGAAAAACCATAGAGAAGAGAGGATTGTTTATCATTTTTATATAGCGCTTTTCCACCTTCAAGTTACTCAAAGCACTTTACGTCAAGGAACCACTCACCCATACGCAGATTTGAACTGCCAACCTTCAGATCAGTGGACAAACACTCTACCAACTGAGCTACTGTAGGAATAAGAGGTTGTTTATTGTTAAAAATAAAACTTTATGAATTCTCATTTTTTTCAGATATTTATTCGCTCTTCAGATCAAGCAGGATCTCTCTTGCGGTCGCCTGACGTGTAACGACACCAGCGCCGCACTATTGGTCTCCCATATTATCCAATGTGAGTCTTAGCCCTGCACATCAAAGTAAATCAGACATTTTTCTTCTTACTCATCATGAGACGGCCCTCGGCGCCTCGTCTCAAATCGATTATCTTTATGTTGCCATGGATACCTTTCAATCAGAAATCTCGGCAGAAAGAGCACATATGGTGACGTCCTGTCAAAGAATACTGCATATATTTATAACCTGACATTTCAGAGCTGCAGGGAGGAGAACTGGTGCCATGGTGAACAAATACACCACATTCTTTGATATATGTAGAAAGGATGTCAAGTTCAAGTCAGTTTTATTTCAAAATAAAAACATTACATTACGTTCTATGGTTAAAACGGCTCTCAGATAAGGCCATATTTTTCTGACAGTGGATTAACACTATTATGTGGTGTAAGGGTTGTTGTTTTTATTGTGTAGGCACAGCTTGTATGTCAGACTTTAAAGTGTAAGTTTAATGCTATACTGTGGAATATTCCAGGCAGCACAAGAACATCTCCATGGAGACAAGCAGATGTTGCCCCCCCTCAGAAAACTTGCGTAGTGGACCTTAAAATACAGAAAAAAAGGCCAAGCTATACAAGTCTCATTAATTATTATCATTAAGTGGAAGCAGTTCATTGTTTATAGTTTTTTTAACAGAGGGTAAAGAGCTAGTAAACCTTTTGTGTCTGCAGTCAAGATAAACAGTTAAACTTTTATCACCAAACAATGTTAACCACTACACAGCTAGGACACAGTCAGTTACAGCAATGTGCAGTCAGTTAATAGCCCATAAACACTCAACATTCATTATAACTAATAACAATGGTTTAAATGTACCTCTCTGTTTCCCTTTGTCCTCAGCTGAGATTGGGGACTTCGAGGAGAGCCAGTGCCGGTCACACCTCCTCAACAACTCGTACATCCCAGATCAAATGCCCCTTATCGACAAGATCATGGAGTTTCACTCAAAGCATATGTGAGTCAATGGTGCAGAACATGTGGAGTCTGGATCAAAGTACTAGCATACGAGCAGAACAGGCTTTTTTACAGCTTACATCATCAGGTCAGTGAAACCGTGACGAGGCACAAATCGTTCTCCTCATGCGTGAACAAGAACAGGGATTTTTTTTAAGCTCGTCGCCTTGAGTTTGACTGTAGTGGGATAAGATGGAAATGTCAGTCTGTCTTTAGATATCAGCAGTTTTGGTAATTTTCTATTTGGTAATAATATTTTTTTTCTCAATTAGATATTGTGCACTTTGTGAGTAGAAATAAACAAACTTACTTTCAGTTTAAGTTATTGGTATTTGCCCACCATGTAATATTGTGTACTTATATATCACCTTTATAATAATATTGGGATTTATAACAGTATATATAGCCTTCAACCCAATTTTGATTCTGTTGACATCTTTAAATCCTGGTTGTAGCTCACAGCTGTGTCAGATCCTCTTGTCTTTATTGGAGGGGGCTTGGCGGTGCATTCCTGTGCACTGGAGCTTTTCTTTTATCCACTCTTTTCATTATGTGACTGTTGCTATGCTTTCAGAACAGTATTATTGGAAACAGTCCAGATCTCCTCCTCACAGTTTACCGCTCAAACTCACGCACGACTTCACAACATTTGAGCAGCGCCTAACTCCAGCTTGTCTTAGTCTTACCTCCTCTGCTGATATGTTTCCCAGTGTTTAAGATGGACATGTAGATTTCCATTAGGATTTTTTTCCCTGCCTAAACTTCTGTGATAAGTGGTTGTTATTTCTGGCTGGATGCCATAATGAGTCTAATCTACACTGTTAGCTAGAACTCCACAGAGGAACTAAGTGGTTAGCGTGTCTAAATGTTTGTTAGCATTGGACAAAATACTTGCTGATGGAAAAAGCCAGCTATTATTTCTTTGACAAACTACATTTTGTGACACATATTGATCTCCATTGTGCTATGCCATTTTGAAATCCAGTGAAAATGAGAAATTTGTGTCTGACAGGGCATCTGGTATAAAAAAAAATACTTAAAATGAAAGGGAACACAATTGACTTCTCTGATTTTGTTTTGTTGCAGAGGTCAAACACCAGCAGAATCGGACTATCATTTATTGGAGGTGGCTCGAAGGTTGGAAATGTACGGGATTCGCCTGCACCCCGCCAAGGATCGGGAGGGGTCCAGTTTGAGTTTAGCAGTGGCACACACAGGCGTCCTGGTCTTTCAGGTTAGTTCTGCTCATGGCAACAGCTGAAGGCAATGGTGAAAGAGTCTCTACTTGCTTAATTAAATGTTTTATATTTAAGCTATTTTTGAGTTTAGCAAGGGGAAAATGCATAGGGCTTTGCTAAGTTGAGTTTTAATGTTGACGAAATTCACCAATAAAAAAAAGAGACATGTTGTGACATGATTAGTGCTAGTTAGGGATGCTTTGTTTTGATTGGTTGAACTTTAGGAATAGTGTGTATGTTAAGGTTAGGAAATGGCTTAAGGTTAGAGTTAGGACAGTGGTTCAAGTTAGGTCTGTTGTATTTGTAAATTGTATGTTCTATTTTTTTATTATAGGGACATACCAAGATCAACGCCTTCAACTGGTCTAAAGTGCGTAAACTGAGCTTCAAGAGAAAACGATTTCTTATCAAACTGCGACCAGACCTGAATGTATGTGACAAGGTAAGATGCAAAGCTCATTTGTAGCTGGATTATTAGTTTCAAATTGTGTTTGGTCCACAGAGCTCATACCAGGACACACTGGAGTTCCTGATGGGCAGCCGGGATTGCTGTAAAGTCTTTTGGAAGATTTGTGTCGAGTATCATGCCTTTTTCCGCCTTTTCGAGGAGCCCAAGCCCAAGCGTAAGCCGGTGCTCATGTCTCGGGGATCGTCATTTCGTTTCAGGTACCTTCAGTTTAATATAAAGCACCTCTCAGCAAGCTCTACCCATCACCCCACAGTCTAGCACAGCTCTGCTTGAAAACCCCATTATTATCTCCTCTGTTCTTGTCTCGGCAGCGGGCGCACGCAGAAGCAGGTGATTGATTACGTGAGGGAGTCAGAGTTTAAGAAGATCCCGTTTGAGAGGTAAAGATTGCTGGCAGCTCGGACACATTTGGTTAATCTCAGGGTGTTTTGGACTCTGTAAGACACTGACCTTACACTTCCTGTGTGACAGGAAACACAGCCGGGTCCAGTACAACACTCGAGTGCAGCATAACAGCAGACTGTCACCTTTGCCTTCACCCAGACACCATGAAGTGCCAGAAGTAAGAAGTCTTTAAACATTTATTTTACTATTTTAAGCATTGGAGTAAAATTTCAAACCCCTGACAGAAACAGTAGACAAAAAGATCTGGTTAAAACTATTTGCCAAGAAATTATCACTATATTAGGAATTCCAAGGAGTTCCAAAAAAAAAGAATTCCAAAAGTTTAAAAAAATTAACTTTCTCAAAAAGAACAAACAAAAACAAACAATCAAAAAAAAAAAAAATCACAATCACACACAATATTACAAACAACATAATGTAGTGCAGGCTGCCGTTTCAAGAAGTTAATTTATGTTATACTGTACTACTATGCTTCTCATTTTATAACATTTTCAAATATCCCAAATTATGGAAAGTAAACTGTATTTATGAGAATGTAACTATTATTTACATATACAATGTACTGTCTTTCAAAAACACAAAAATACTCCTAATGTTACATCTACAGCATTTCCGTGTGAATTTTTGCCCTTACTTGTCTTTGCCTCTCTATCAGCACGGCGCTCCGGGGGAGAGAGTGGACTCTCCTCACCGTCATTGGAAAGACTCAGTGGTTGTGAGTGCGGAGGACCCTGCAGTGTCCCGGATCACGCGGGCCAGTCCGTACCACCAGAGGAACGGTCACGAGGAGCGGCCTGTGTCCAGACCATCTGATGAGACCCGGAGTCCGGCCAGACCCACCAACATGGACGCCCCAAATATAGGTCCGCCATCTAGGCCTACGAAATCCAGGGGCACTTACATCCCATTTAGTGACTGCATCGATTTTGATTATAACATATCTGCTCGCTCAAATCAGAGTTTTATGGAACAGAGCGCACCCCGCAATCATGAGAGCAGTTTAGGTAGGACGGGATATAGAGAATCCTATACTAGAATGAGTAATGAGTTTTATCAAAGGACTGAAGAAGGTCATAACACAATAGTGAGGGATGACAGAAGAGATTCCAGCAGTTCCGTCACCTTGCCAATAACAAAAGTTGCAAACCAAAGTAGACCAGCAAACCAAAATAGCATTCAAAATGGCTACGGCCCTACTTCATCTAACTGCACTGATGGTAGATTCTCAACTGCCCCAAATCGACAATCTAGATCACATAAAGCCCACAACTTTCCAAACCTGGAATCCCGTCCAAGTGTATCCAGGGCTGAGCGTCTGGCTGCCTTGGAGCGCCGAATGATGGCCAACGGCCTAACAGCTCCAGGTAGAGGCAGACCTAGGCATAGATGCTTAAGACAAGCACGTACCAACCACATGGGCGTAGTTCTAATCAATGACAGTTCCCCTACCAGCGCTTCAGAATCAAGTGAATCCGAAAACCCAGGCAGTCCAGTAATGTGTAGGAATACTGTCCAGTCTTCTAATATCCCTAGAAATAAGTTCTCTTTTGGGAGCCTTCAGTTGGACGAGGAGGCAGATGGGGACACCGGCCAAACTTTTAGCGATGATGATTTTAGCTTCTAGCATTAGCCCCATGACGCTGCTACATCTGCATTTAAAGCTTTTGCGTGTTGGCCTAATGGAGCGGGAGACGTATTGGTTTTGTCTGGCCACATGTTCATAGGAACCATCTTATGCTTAGCGCTACCTTAAAAAGAAATCAACACAGGAGGTAGGGATAAGTGGTTCCATTTGTAGCAGATGCATTGCTTATGAGACAGCATAAAGTAGTCAGGCTTTTATGGCTTGGTACATTAAGCAATTTTCTTATGCAGAATCTTGTCTTTTGTCAGTATCTTTAGGAATAAGTGCCATTACTGTTGTTGTAAAAAGTTGTTAGCCATAGAGACTTGAAAATCATGAGTCAGAGTCTATTTAAGTTACATCTTTTTTCACCTTTTTAGCAGTATTCCTGATGCCTTGAATAACATTTCCATATTTTATTTATTTATTTATATATTTATGTATTTATTTATTTACAACATGACCTATATTTATCATAATGACTCATGTGAAGAACAGTTCCAGTTCCACATGGTTTAAAAGTCAAAGAGGCCAGATTGATTTGCCGTGGAATGTACATGTGAACGGTATATACACATGCGGGTGATGAGGTTAGGGTTGCCAGGTAGCAGGCCTTGAGCAAGACCAAAGAGGGAATGAATGAAGAAAGCACATTATTAGGTGTTACAAAGTATGCAAAGG
>KN471094.1:240596-268970 GCA_000787095.1 Periophthalmodon schlosseri
TACTCAATGGAAAAGAGCACGAGGCTAAAATGTCATCAGCTCCATTGATACCCTTGGTTCAGTTCGGGCCAGTCTGAAAGTCCGTTTTGGCTGAGTGTAGTGATTTTCCAGGTCAGAGTGAGTTGTCTGGTCCAGCTCTACAGTAGATGATCCTCTTCATAACAGCTTATAGTCCTTTCCCCTCGGCTCTCATCTCTCTCTGCTCTTGACACCTGCTTTAGTTTCTGTCAGTGATTTGCTCTCACCTCCGACGAACTTCACTGCAAACTGCACTGCACTTTTATTCACCTCTTCCTTCTGGGTTGTTTGTTGCACTTGTGTTTTTGTTTATGTTCTGTCATGCATTATGAATGATATGTGATGGATTTTGTATCACATGATTAATCTTTTGTTCTGCCAGCATGCAATTGTCACGACTTGTCTGTTTTCTGCACATGCATGAATTCCTGTTCTGTTCTGTTACTTAAATTGTGAAATGTTTTTTGACAGTGATCAGAAAGGAAGCTAATTATATATGGACAAATCTCATGTTTCATTGATCACTGCTGTTTTTCTGCTTGTGCTGCTACTCACTGCATGTGTCATAACATTGACTTTCTTCAATGTTCTCACATCACTGTAAATTCTTACTAACTTTAGAATCTGTGCATGTGTAAATTAACCACTGACTGCAACCTGCAACTTGTATTTGACATTACTAACAAAAGTAGTTTTCTAAATGTGTAGTATTTATGTTTTTTGACGCTATCACTAATTATATTTCATGTTCACAGAGCTTGGACGCTGCTATAACAATATTAGTACTGTATACACAAATTATACCAAAGTCAATAAAGGAGATATTTATGAAGCTTTTGTTAAATATGTTTTGATGTGGTATGAATGTGCAGTTACTGCTCCAACTGTTTTGTGTAGCACAGATTTTGTTTACTGGCCTATATCTGCATCAGTGAGGACAGCAGAGGATAGTGAATCTGACCTTGTATGTAAATGATGAGTGCAGATACGTAAAAGACCCGTTCCCCCATCGCTGTAGCTCCCTTGTGTGTCTGAGCTTGTTTAGTGGCTGTAACGAGACTGTGGAAGTCAGATGTGTCTGGACTGTACAGTGACTCATGATGATTCTCACTTCTGGAAGATCCCTCACAGAGCATTCGTTGTTACTCATATCCCCGAGGACAGGTCTAGTCTGGGTCAGGCTTCATTAACACTGGTAATTACTCTTTACCGCTGGTTTAAAAATACACAAACCAAAGCATTTTATAACAATTATGAATAATAGACACAGTGGAAATTAACTACGTTCAGTCTTTCAGTTACTCTTTGAAGTAAGTATGCTGTTTCTCATCACATATTTTTTACAGACAATTGTGCAGAGGTGGTAACAGCAGTGGTAGTTATAGTTGTTGTATGAAGTAGTAGTTTTAGTAGTTGTAGTTTTAACTGCAGTAGTAGTACTGGTAGTCATTAGTTGTAGTCATATTTGTAAAAGTAGTAGTAATTGTAGTAGTGGTAGTTTTTAGTTTTAGTGGTATTTTTTGTAGTAGTTGTTTTCAATTGTAGTTTTTGTAGTAATCCTCATAGTGTAATAACAGCAGTTATCTCATTTGTTGTTGTTGTTGTGGCAATAGTAATGGGAGTAGCCTTAAGGATGTAGCTGTAGACAGTGTCCACATTTTGACCGTCCCCTCACTTGCCGTGCTGTCACCCCTCCACAGGTATAGTCACTCCCCATCAGCCCGTGTCCCCGTGCCACTCCCTGGGCCTGGTGAATGGGCAGAAGTCCCTGGACCTGTGCAGCCTGAGTCCAGACGGTCGGCAGCCCTCCCCTCTGACCAGCCCCCTGCTCAACGACGCCTGCAGCATACGCACCGATGATGAGGACGATGTTCGCAGGAAGGTTTGTCATTTCAGATGGCACAATATAAAGTCTGATGCCAAGCCGGTTCCACAAAAGTCCCTGTCTGATACCAAAAATAGCGCTGTCCTCAATAACTCTCCAGTGGGATCATAGTATTTTCCGCTCTCCTAGATTGGCTGGATGGAAACAAAAGAACCACAAACAGTCGATCTTGTGGGTTCCTCTTAATAAACATAAATAACATGCAACTAAAAACATACAACCATTTCTTTTCTATTCTTTACTATTCTTTACATACCAGCTCTATAAGGCCATTAAGATTATACAGAATAATAATGAGACGCCAAAAATGGAAACACTGTATACTAAATCCAAAAGCGAAACATGTCCTTGTTCCCCTTTTTTTGTAAATTTGTGGACTTAGAATGACCTCCATAAACAAAACCAATGAGAAAGACGGCAGCCAAACTTTGGTAAATGATGAGATTTTTCCACTTTTCCACCTTCAAAGCACTGAAAGTTCTTTATAACTGGAAATCACTCACCCATTCACACACATATTCATACATCAGTGTTCAGAGACACAAGGAGGCGGGTTGAACGTCTTCCCGAACGACGAACAATTTAGAATTTAAAACATGTCCTGTAGTAAAACATGTCAGTATCCTCTAGGGCTGTGCAATTAATCAAATTTTAATCAAGATCGAGACTCAGTTTCAAATAGTCAGTGAGGTAAGGTTTATAGCCAATTCTCTGTCAGTGAAAGCGTGTTGTATGGAGGAGAGTGCAGGCTTTGGAGGAATAAATTTGACTGTGAAATTTGTTGAATGGCTCTAATTGTTGTTAAGTCTTTGCTGTTTATGTTTGGGAAATTCATACGGAGAATTCATTTGCAAAAACAAATAAGAGCCATTTGAAAAAGTCATCAGAGGGTTGCAGTTTACTCTTAGTATAGTAATATTTCCAAAAGCCAAATGTATTTTGCTGCTATCAAAATATAACTCAATCCCTTCTTGATAAAATCCACTTTACATTATTGGCAAGGCAAGGCAAGGCAAGTTTATTTATATAACACAATCCGTACACAAAGTAATTCAAAGTGCTTTACAGAATAAGAAAGACATTAAAATCACGATACAACAAATCGGAACATACATGATCACAAATAATCATCATAAAATGAACATTAAGAAGAAGAGTGTAGAATACAAACTTTTTCCTTTTCTAAAACAAAATAAAATTTGAAAATTGCGATGGATCATTACAGAGGAAACATGTTTGCTTATTTGCTCGTGTTTGTGCAGCGTTTTCCTACAGACCGGGCCTACTTCATTGCCAAGGAGCTGCTGACCACAGAGAGGACGTATGTGAAAGATCTGGAGGTGATCACGGTGGTAAGTCCGACTTCCTGCTCCGCTATCTCTTCTCTAAACTTTTGTTTCTCTTTCACCTTGGGGAGCAGACATTGATTATTCCACTTAGTTGCTCCATTTCAGTTTGCAGAACCCAAACAAAACAGTGGGGAAGTGACACAGGGATATTTCGGCAGCCGGGAATTCATTTTTTATTCATTCACCACCACACAGGCTTTTTTCTGTAACGATTTATCTCAAGCAGTCAAGGCCATGAATACTAATATGTGTGGTGCTTAAAAGGACCTGCATTGATTTGGACTTGTGTATTTTTAGCAACAGATGGTAATATAGATACATAGAACTACTACGACCACTACTTCCAATACTACTAATACTACTACTACAAACCTGCTGTTCTGTCATAATATAATATCATTTGTTGTACATACTCATATGTACAGCGTTCTTAATTTCATATTTGTACTGTACACATTGTATATCTTGTGTGGTGTAGTGTTTATACTGGAGTCATGCTGCTCCATATGTATCTGTCTCATGCCGCTGGGTTCCCACAGACTGGTTTGTGTATCTATTAAGGGTGAAGTCATCCGATCAACAGCTGCTGCCCCCTGGTCGACTTCATCAGGCCCTTCTCCAAAACATTTACTTTTCCCAAAGTACTTTCAACTGTGTCCAACTAACGACTTGAAAAGAATCTTTGGTTTTAGAGTTTCATTTTGTAAAGTGTGAAGTTGTAAAATAGAAGTTTAACAATACATGTATTAAAAACAATGGCAAGAAAGTTGACTTTGACACCATGAAAGGAATGGTTCCCAGAATCAAGGCCTATCAAAATGGTCCTTGCAATGCTGGTTGAGTAATGTGACTCTTGAGTAACTCTTTTTAACCAATCAGGGCTGTGCAATTAATCAAATTGAAAATCTCTTTTCAATTTTAAAATGTAATCGAAAATAAAATTAATTAAAGAATGATCATGTGCACTTGTTCTTCCCCTCAAAACCTGGAGCAAAGCCACTTACTAAAGTGTCATTACAAAAGTGTCACAAAACAGTACTAAAAATACAGTATATTAGAGCTTTATGTTTTCTTTATGTCGATTTTTACAGTATAGAAGTATTTGTATTTGTTTAGCAATCCTACTTGTGTACATAGCCTAGTAATCATGTTTATTGCTTATTTCAGTCTTTCCAGAGTGCCATAGGAAAAGACGAGTCCACCCCTGACTCGCTGAAGACCACCCTCTCCTCCACGTTCGAGCCGCTGCACAGGTTCCACACAGGGTTTCTCAGGGAGGTGGAGCAGAGGCTGGCCCTATGGTGAGATGTTCTATAGCTCTCAGCCATATTTGCTGCTGTTTGTTTATCACGTCAACTTCTTAGCTTGTTTTAATGAGTTTTAGTGGCATTTAATCAAACAGCAGAGTCTCTTTTAGATGACCTAAGGGGTTGCTGTCTCCATGGCAACAGTCATACAGTAGCAGAGCTGTTTTTGCCTGTGGGGTTTGTCGTCTGATCTCTTTAATGACGTTATGCCGATAGCACAGTGCATCACACTCACAGACACTGATGCACAAACCCTGTAAGGCTAAAGGAATGTTTGCCCGTCCGCTGTAGCCATGTGGTATTTTTATTTCCAAACCTGCATCAGCACAATGTGATACTGCCACCAACTCTGCTACAAAAGCATATGCAAATCAATTTTGTATGTGTCGTTTATTCCTTTGCATATTTAAATGATTCTGCAAAGGTTCAACATTACCTAACAGATGTTTTTCATGTGTTGTTTGGCGCTGTTATCAAGCAGACCATGCTTAATTAAACAGTGGAAAAGTGAATTGTTCAAAGCATCCAGTAACAGTAGAATAGTAGAAAAAATCCTGCATAAGGGAGACCCCTGCTGGTAGAAAAAAAAAAGAAAAGAAAATCATATTAAGAGAGGACCAAGATAGATGAAAACTATGTCTATATAACAGATAGATTTAATAGGCTACTTACAATTAAATTTATTATTATTATTATTATTGATTTTAATTTAAATTGTGATAATGTAGGGGGAGTAGCATTGCTTTTTAGGTGATTACTTAAGCCAATGAAAGACGTCTTAAAAGATACGGCACTAAACATACAGCCACATAACAGTATTACTTAATCGTTCTATCTGCAACAGGGAAGGACGATCAAATGCCCACATTAAGGGAGATTACCAGCGCATTGGAGATGTAATGTTAAAGAACCTACAAGCCTTAAAGGTAAAGTACTTTCGGACTATATTTAAAAACAAAACACACACATGATCTACTACTGTTAATGTTAATATCAATGTTTTTGTGTCTGCAGCCCCTGACGACCAGCCTACACAAGCAGTCGGACATCTTGGTGGAGCTGGAGAAGGCGTGCCAGCTCTCACGCAGGCTGGAGACCCTCTGTAGAGACTTTGAGCTTCAGAAAGTCTGTTACATCCCGCTCAATGTGTTCATCCTGAGACCCTTACACAGACTCATTCACTACAAGCAGATCCTGGAGCGATTATGTAAACACTACCCGGCAACGCATGTGGACTTTAGAGACTGCAGAGGTATTTTACTCACCATATTTTAGCTGATGTGGTAACACTTTATAATGATAAACTAGAAAGACTCATAACAAACAAATCGTTTATTGCAACTGTTTCAGGTTTAGTTACTACTTAATTACAGGCTTAACACGTTTGGTGCAGGGTATTAATTAAGTAAATCCTAAGCCTGACTCATTCTTAATAAACTATTTAAATTCTGAATGATTTAAGGTGTGGTTATTATAAGCGTTGGTGTTGATGGCTGAATTATTTCACAGCAGAATAACACTGATATCTTTATTTGGTCTATAGCGGCTTTAGCTGATGTATCAGAAGTAGTGGACCAGCTCCAAACAAGCTTAATCAAGATGGAGAACTTCCAGAAACTTTTGGAGCTAAAAAAGGACTTAGTTGGCGTGGACAATCTTGTTGTTCCAGGGCGGGTGAGCATAAGAGCTATATTTAAGCTTCACTGAAATCATTTATTGCAGAAATAATGGATTTTGTAACTTTTTTTCCAGGAGTTCATTAGGTTAGGATGTCTCAGCAAGTTGTCTGGTAAAGGTCTTCAGCAGCGAATGTTTTTTCTGGTAACTAGCTCTCGTCTTGGTTTATGGGATATCTGTAATTATCGAACAAAGTGATGTCATTGGGAAACCATTGTATTTCTGGTTTTCACATTACGGAGAATTTCTGGCACATACAAATCATTAGCTAAGGAAACTTTCCACTGGCTGAAGGTATTATGTAACCAAAAGATATAGTTAAAGTCAAAGTAAATAAACTGCTACTGATGCCATTTTTGGCTACTGGAAAGTACTATATATCTGGTCACATGGTGCTTTTTTTGTTTTCTCTGTCGCCATGACACTTTCTCTTTGTTTATGTTAGTTCAGCGACGTCATATTGTACACAAGTCGAGGGATGACATCAACCAATCAGTTTAAGGTCCACGGGCAGCTGCCTCTGCGTGGAATGACAGTAAGTATTGTTTTTCCATAATAAACATTTGCTTGCTTATATCTCTCTCATTGTGTTGCCATTTTCACTGCTACTAACAGCTGACATGCCCCCCATGAAGACACAGGCACATGTGTTGTTCTACTGCCTTTCATCTGCACACCTTCTATTTTGGTTTTGGTGTCCCAGATATCGCTGATCTCTAATGTTTGTTTTTTTTTCGTTGTCTCTTGTCTTCCAGATCAGAGAGAGTGAAGATGAGTGGGGTGTGCCTCATGCCTTCACGCTGGTGGGACAGCAGCAGTCAGTGGTGGTAGCAGCAAGGTATGAAAGTAATGTATTTGATGGCTACAGTTAGCCACTTATTGTTGTGAATCCTGCTTTATTTATGAGGAAAAGAAATGCTAAGATTAATAAAACAGCCCTGCTTGTTTGCATAAAACAACACTTTTTTTCTAACTGGAAAGTGGATGTTGTTCTTTTTAACCCACAGTTCACTGTCAGAAATGGAAAAGTGGATAGAAGATTTAAAGATGGCCATAGAAGCGGTCAAAACCAGCAATGGACCATCCACAGATGTTCTGATGAGCAACCTCAACGACAACAGTAAGTTTTTCTTCTGACATGACTTTTGCACATGATTTTAATTTAACTGCTGAGGACTTTGGAAAGCACATGAGAACTATTACTTTCATGAATGAATTAATGTGTGATCAGTGTCTTTTTAGCACCTCTCTGTCCCCTTCACTACCCCACTCATTTCTAGCAGTAACAGCCTCCTAATTTCCCAGAATGCCCGGAGGACTCCTCGGCAGAGGCGGAGTCTGAAGACGACACGCCGCACGTGCCCTCCGAAAGGTCCACCCCTCACCGTGGTAACACCATGGTGCACGTGTGCTGGCACAGGAACACCAGTGTGTCCATGATGGACTATAGCATAGCTGTGGAGGTACCAGCCCAAACCTCAGCCTTACCTCAGATCTGCCCTCGCCTCTCTCTGCTCTGTTTTTAAGTGTTCACTGTTACTTAATTCACTTTGATAAACTCTTGTGGGAAAAGTATTCTGTTAATTAACAGCCTAGTCTTAAAAGACTAAGCCCTTGAGCTATTATGTTTAAAGAATAGGAGAATTAGTCCTGCTGTGTTTGGAACTGCAGTGCTTCACATCAGTTACATAATAAGATATGATTATCTATGATCTTACACATAATCAGAGACAATTGTGTAAAGTGGTGTGAAATATTTTATGCATGAGCATACTTCTCCCACCTCCCCCTGTTGTGGGTAACAGCCGTCAGTGTGATGTCCTTTTCTAACCAACTGTAGCTTTCCTCTGTTGCTCTGTTCTTTTCTCCTGGCACCTCTGTCTGTCTCTAATGGAGCCAGAGCAGCACAAAGAGTAGATGAACTAAACCTCCACAGCTGTCCACTCTGAGCCCTGTTACTGTTGTAGTGTGTGGTCGTTCTGCTCTAGCTGCCTGTCACCCTGTCTGTTCACAGCCTGGACTGGCCGCTCGTGTGATCCCTGCCACTGCATGCATCCTGTGTTTCACCAATGTGTTTCTGTCTCTCCCTCCCTGTCCCTTTTTTCTGTCTTCTGCTCCCATGCGTCTGTGCATTGCTCCGTGGTAGAGGACCCTAGTCCAGTCAGGGAGAATAAGGCCCCCTCGGTGGGGCCCCCCAGTGGCCAGGGACCGGTGCCTCTGTCTGTTATCTGCTGGTACCGAGTTCAGAACCTGTCCTTTAGTGAATGCTGCAAGAGTCTAGAGGTAAAACAACCAGGCAGACAAACAGGCCCATGGCTCTATTTACCTGCACGACACCAGAAGAAGTTACACACTGATTCTAAAAACATAAATCAAAATACAATAATAATGTATATTTATTATACACTTACTACTACTAGCTCAAAGTTTAATGTTTTCAGATATTTGAGATCAATGGATGACAAGTATTACTTATTATTACTAAAGTGCCCTTTTATTACAAGTAAAACAGCTCCTAACACAGGGTTGTATTTGTGCCGTTACATTTCTGCATGAAAGAACATACACTGCTTTCAGTATTACTAAATCCTAAGCCAAGTTTGCCTTGAATGTAGTGCATCAGTGGCAAATGTGATTAATTTAAGTTGACTGAAAGAATTCCACACCACCTGTTTCATTAAATTAGCCTTGTAAATGGTCCACATTACGTACATAATGTACAGTTACTGTACAACAGGAGTAATGGATTTTTCCTGAGAATATTGCTCAGATGACTAATTTGATTGTGTTGTTTTAGAACCAGCTGTCTGGAAACCTCCTGAGGAAATTCAAAAACAGCAACGGCTGGCAAAAGCTCTGGGTGGTCTTTACCAACTTCAGCCTGTTTTTCTACAAATCCCACCAGGTTAGCAACACTCTAACATTGTACAAACACCAGCTCTATGTATGTGAACCATTTCTTCCTGTGCACTTCCTGGTATTTAACTTTGGCATTTCTCTTGTTCAGGATGATTACCCGCTGGCCAGTCTTCCACTGCTGGGATACTCTGTCACCATCCCCAATGAATCCGAAAACATTCACAAGGACTATGTATTCAAGTTGCATTTCAAGTCCCACGTCTACTATTTCCGATCCGAGAGTGAATACACTTTTGAAAGGTATACTTACACAACCTTTTGTACATTTTTTATTGGAGTTTCTTTTTGTAAGACCTTAAGCACATCTCTGTTGTGTGCAGATGGATGGAGGTGATCCGCAGTGCCACAGTGCCTGCCAGTCGTGGCCGTGTTCTCAACAGTAAAGAGCTCCATGTGCACTGAAGCTGGCTCACGTTCTGCTCACACGCTCTGGGTAGCATCTGCCCTCTCTGCTCTTTCCTCTTTGGACTTTTGGTTTTCTACACATATCTGGGACATTTGTACACGTGTCCATGCACATTTTGGTGCTTTTTTATGCTTTAATGGTGACATGTCCGCTGGTTTAGACTGCATCAGAGACTGCATTTTTGCTCAACTCTTGAAACCTCTTTTTACTGGTGCCATTTTATACAGTTTTCTAAAGGTCTCAGTCCTTACTGGTTTTCTGGTTTAATTGTATTGTTTTTACAGTTGAAATATTATGATATAGATTTTCAGTATTCTTTATAGATAGTCAAACTATCACCACAAATTCACATTTCTTTGTAATGTAAAACTATGAACATGTCCTTCATTTTCAGTGCCAAACTAATTTTCTATCTCTTTCTATGGTTCACACTCCACCCTTTAAAACCTAGTGCTCTTTTCATACCTGGCTTACAATGTGATCACTAAACTATGAAAGTATTTTGATGACATTTTTCTAGCCCACAGTGTAGCCAGGAAGGTGCCATTATCATTAATGCCATTTCATGTGAAGTAAATATTTGTTGTAGCTTTCTTGTATGGATACTTATCATTTATGTTTGTTTTATAAATTAATTCAGCTCTTCTTGTAAGAGAAAATGTGAGTTCATAATCTTATTCATAATCAAGGTTATTGTTATGAAAAGCTTTAAAAAAGATTATGTGTGAAATGAAATAGTGACTTTCAGTTCCAAGCTGTTTGCCATCAGCTGAAGTAGTAGGCTGCTTCCTGTATGCACAGATCCACTGTGGGTCTAATCGAATGGTAATATGCATTTGATAAGGTTTTGAAGTAAAGTATATTGAATGGGAAACTTTCCATGCAACAGAGAGCTCTTTGGAAATGAAAGCAATAAAACACTTACTCAATGTAAAATCTGTCTCTTATGTTTTGATTCAAGCGATGCACATTAAAGCCACTACTGTATAACGTTGTAGCCCCCAAAAAGACCAAATGCATTTTTCATAAATGTTTAGTTGTGCTAGAAAACCTTGAAAAATGTGCGTTCTTTTTGTGAGCAGGCTTGCATCTCCACAAACCCGACTCAAACATGCCCTAGAGGAGGACCACCTGCTTGTCTCCAAGGAAACTGTACTGTAAAATTTGTCATGGCATGATATGACACGTATCTATCTTTATGGAGAACGTTCAAAGTATAGTTTGAACTTTTTTTTTTCCGTGGAGTCACGCAATTGACCGCGACCAAAAAGTTACGCGGTGTTGCTTTAAGGTCCATCGTATTTGTTGTTGTATTCCCAGCTGTAGTCAGGAGATGGCGACATTGTTTTAAACTAATCCAGCAATTAGTTCAGCCATTCCACCAATACACTGACCCACATCAGTAGTAGCCTGTTGTAGTGGTAGTAATGCCAACTGCACAAATTACAAATATGTACAAATGCACTTTTTAAAACTTTACTTTCCCCTTTTAACAGTTAGAGCTCTTGATAAGGATGAAGAACAATTCTAGCAAAACTAATTATTTTTCTGCCTTTGCGTTTTTGTTGAATCATCAGAAACACTAAAATATTTAACAGATATGATGTATGCAATTAGGCTAATAATGTGTGTTAGGTATTAATATTTAGCATTTGAACCAGCAGGTCAAAGTCCAGTGCAGGGGATTTCGCTGTAGTAGAGAATCCATGGAGCAGTGGGTTGGCCTTTAACCGGCGAGGGGCGGAGTGCAATGCGCGCACAACGGGATTATACACCTCCTGACTCTTCTGGCTGCACTCGGCCAATGACACACTTCTCAACGCGGTTTTGTTATTCTGTCAGAAAACGAGGCAGGACTTGACACTACAAAACTAAAATGTAATGTTTATAGCGTTTAGAAAAGTTCTGGACTACGAGGCGTGGACGCACCTCAACATGTTTCCAACTCGAGTGAGAGACAGGCGCTAGAAGAAACGGATAAATCTGATACATTTGGGTGTTTTTGTAACTTGTGGGACTGAACTGGTATTGATGCAAAAGCTCTCAAAGACATGGCAACTCCAGCGCATTCGGAGACCAGGAAATTTACGCGTGGTTTGGGTAAGCCTGGCACCGCGGCAGAGCTCAGGCAAAGCGTCTCGGAGGTGGTGAGGACGTCCGTGCTTGTAGTAAGTATAAAACCCGCGCTCCGCGTTGAATTCCCCCTCTCAACTTTCTCTTGTATTTGACCCGAAGGCACGTTTGAATTTCCCTGTTTTGGTTGGGAATTTGATAGGAAAATGTGAGCGGAAGCTGACTTTTGGAACTGGGAGAAGGATGGGAGGGGAGGGGGCACGTGTGGTGGGCATGAGGAGGGGTCAAAATACAGGTCAGGTTTCGAAAAGGTATGTCTGCAATGACACTAGGATGACCATGTCTAGACAGTTGTTTTTCTTTCTTTTTTATATTCTTTGCTGTGATTCCTTTAAGAAAACATACCTTGACAGACTCAAAACATAACTGACGCTTTAGATTAGAGACTGTCTCATCCCAGACACCATTCATCACGAACTACTGTTGTTCCAATCTTAATGTTTCTTGTCACTACACTAAAGAATCAGTGCAGTATAACCCCTGTGCCATAAGTCAGTGAGCGTGTTGTTTTTCATTGGGATGCGCTGTCATGACATAATATCCTCTCACTAGGGATGTGTGTGTGGATATGGTTTCAGGGTTTTGACCGTTGAGTTGTGTATGTGAGTGTCCAGTGACAGTGACATAATGACGAGTTTGAGTGAGCGTTTGGTACCTGCACAGTATCAATTTTCTATGAGTCTAAAACTATTATGGTCTGTCTGCCATATAGTTCTGTACAAAAGGCTATGAATCACAGTACAATAATGTGCATGTTACTCTTTTTGCCTGCACGAAAATCGGTTTGGCTCACCTGAGATGCCATGCCCCAAACAAAGTGCTCTTCTGGAATCAGTTGCAGTTCCTAGTGTTTTCTACCTGCGTTTGTCTTGGTTTACTTTAGTCTGATATAGCCAAGATTGCACTAATTTAAGTTTATTAAAAATCCCATTAAATTTCTGATGTGTCAATCAAGAGAAAAGATCACATCACATCTGGATCCATTCAAAGAGATTTGTTTTTGGTTTATAAAATGTTCAAATATTGTAATACATCAGAGTTAATCAAATGTGTGCTGTATTGTGGTGAGTGGTCTCTAACTGTTTTCCTGGAAGAAAGTTGCTTGGTAACTGCAACAGACACCGTCCAGAACTGTGCTGTCACGAAAATGGAATCCTGACTCAGGATCCCAGACATCCAACCACACCTTCGTATTATTTATTCATTTTCACTGTGGTGCTCTGCCAGAGAGATGCCTGGAGGGAGGAGAGCACAGAGGAAGAATGCATGTTGGGAAATTAGCATGCTCCGAAGGACTGGTCTCACGCAGAATGCTGTTGTGTGAGCGGCATAAACATAGGAGCGTTAGAAGTGGATGTATAGTTGTGTTGTTGGGGTCTTGTGTTCTTTGGAACCTCTCAGTGGGATAAGAATGCCACAGTACACAAAACAATATGCTGTCCGCTAATGTATTCCTCCATGCGACATGTGCCGCAGAGGGAGGAGAAGCCTGATCCATAAAGACCATATTGTGGTTGATGGTCATCTGTTTTGGCTCCCACTACAATGTTTGCGCTAGGAGTAAATATCACAGTTCTGTAGTGCACTGGGTACTGCTTGAAACTTTCTGCTTCTAAAGGATGTCTTGGTGCCTGTTGGAGAGATTAGTATTAGTCTAATCATTTTATTTTGATTGTAATGATTTATATGGTACAACAATAGAAAGGAAAAGTTAGTGCGTGAGTTAGCTGAAGATTTTGTGTTTTATTTTCGGTATTTATATGTAAAAAGGCAGATTAAACTCTTGATTCACAAATTTAATCTGTTTTTTTTTTTGCAGTTGTAGTCTTTTGAGTGCAGTTTGCTTCATAGAGATCCATAATACTTTTGAGAGCTTTTGCCACGCCTCCTTTTGTATTGTCTAATCCAGTGGTTTCCAAAGTGTCGTCTGGGGACCTTGGAAGCATTGGAGGGGGCCCCAAAGATTGTCCACACAACAAGCAGGAAAGAAAAATGAGTTTTAAATCAACTTCACATAAAATATTTGTTTATATTTCTTTATGTTAGTACTAAGCCCACAAGAGTGTATTGTTTTAACAAATACATCTAAGGAGAAAACATAACTTTTTTTTTTAAATATGTAGTGTAAAATATTATTAGAGTGACCCTGTGTGATCTTCATATCAATATTATCAATGTTCCAAGGTCCCGGCTAAAAACTCGAAGGGACCGGGCTTTTGCTGTAACTGGTCCCAGACTCTGGAACAATCTTCCTCTGGGTATTAGAACAGCTCAGTCTTTAAATATTTTAAAATCTTTGTTGAAAACTCATTTGTTTGCACTGGCTTTTAACACGAGCTGAGCGGGACTCTTGTACTGTATTGTATTTGTTCTATTGTATTTTTGCATGTTTTGTTTTATTAGATTGCACTTATTGTATTTTTCTATTGTATTTTTGCATGTTTTGTTTTATTAGATTGCACTTTATGTTGTACAGCACTTTGGTCAGCGGTGGTTGTTTTTAAATGTGCTTTATAAATAAATTTGACTTGACTTGACAATAGGGGGCCGTGGCACAGCAGACTTTGGGAATGGCTGGACCGATCGATCTTCAGGACGATAATCTCCAATCAAGTCGACTACACCCCCTATTTCTTATACAACTGTGCAAACCTTTGCCACTGTCCCTCCTATGTGCTAATACAAAAAAGTAAAGTTAATAATAGAAAGTAAGAGAAATATGCAAAGATCCCGGTTGCCTTTTAAACAAATCAGTCCATTCATTTGGATAAAGCACACTACTAATAAAAGTGAAAATAACATTATTTGCTGAGGTGAATCTTAAAAGGAGAAGCTGAAAAAGTAAGATTTACCTATACTATCTTTCTGGATGTATTAAGATGGATAGTAAATGACAACACAGTATACAGTGCATGCCTATTCATTTATCACAAACTAAGATTACTTCAAATAGCTTTCAGACTGAACTGAAGAAAATGTTCTGTGCCTCTAGTGAAAACACGTTTCTCCAAGGACAGTCCAGAAGGGAGGATCCACTGATAGAACAGCAGGCCCTGCAATCAATACTGGCAGCTGCACTGTAAACAATACAAATATATCCACTAATTAGTCTTCATGTGCCTTTTCCCAAACGTATACTTTAAAAGCACCTAATCCCACGTTGTATAAACCAAACCTTAAAGTGCATTTAATAGGTTTTTGGTTTTTATAATTAGTACTTGGTTTGTTGGGATAGGACCTGTGGTAAATATTTATTTTACATCAGTTAAATGACAGTTTGTAGAGAATGTATTAGTCAAGTCATAACAATTGTGCAGTTTGGAGAAAGTTTGGACCTTGTTAAAATTATGGTTCCTTGGTTATGGAATTACATCACTGTATGTCATATCTGCTGCCCATGTCCCACCAGGAAATAAAACTATAAACTTGCCAAACAAGAGAAAACTAGTTTTTTTTAGTAAAATCCTAAATATAATGATGTTATATTTGATGATGCCTGTTTTGGCTACAATCTACTGTATTTTGCACGTATGGATCTGTAGGTATCACAGATCAATAGCAGTTGGAAATGTTTAGTTAGACTCGTTCTATGGAGACACTGGGAGTTGTTGTGTAATTGTAATCAATAGTCCTAACTGCCCCATGCCATGACAGCAGCCCTCTCATCTGCCCTGTGTTCTATGTGTTCCGACCCCTGGGAGCTGTAGTCCAGATGGGGTCATTATTGGGGAGTGATGCCATTATCCTCTCAGCTGAATGCACAAACAGCTGAGTCACTGTATCTCCATAGAACAAAGTGGCAGTGCTGTATCCGTATTGAATTAACCGTAAAAAATATTGACGATGTGGACAGTTTGTTGGTGCAAGATAGTGAGTTTGAAATACATCCAGAGAAATTGCCATAATCCTTCCTTTTTATTGGCTTTGCTGCTTAATAAGATTCCCTATGCTAATGTAAACATACTGGAGATTTATAACACACATTTAGGGCCAACGATGTTTACAAAAACAAATTGGTTGAGGTTTAAGTATCAAGTATATGTGACAAACAAGTATGTATTACCCTTGTTTTTACCACATAAGTTAAACTGCTCTTTTTGCAGTATTTTGACATAGTTGTTTGATTATAAACAACATACTCTATAGGTTTTGCATTATAACAACATTCACATATAATTTGACCCACCTCATAATGTCTATGTTTGTTTAATTGATCTGCAAGTAACTCAAAAGTCCTGGGTGATGTGATGTTTATGCATTATTGGCCATATCATGAAATATTTAGTGGTGCATCATGTAAATTAGGATCAGTGCGGTAAACTCTGACCTTTGACACTGTAATCAGGGTCAAATGCATAAATCAAATGTCCCTGTGAATACAATAAAAGGTACGCTGTCCTTATAAAGCTCCACTTCCTGGTCCTACTTTCTGGTCAAAACATTGAAAAGATGACTCTAATGTGTGACTTAAGCAGCTTGGTCTTACTTTACTCGATTGAATGTACCTATTATGTACTTGTACTTACCTACACGTGTATGTGGCAGAGGCTAGAGGCCATATCAGGTGCCTGTTTACAGTGCTGGTAAATGGTACTACTAAAAGTAAGCCCAGGGGGTAGAGCCAGATATCCACACAGTTCAATAATGCATGAAGAGGCCCTAAGTGGTACACCTATCTTAAGGCTATGTGTGGTTCGCTGCATTTAGGAAGCAATAAAAACACGGATAGAATCTAATAAAAAGAAATTATCATCCATTGTTGTATTGTTAGGGATCGAATGTTGTGACATTAAATATTGATGTGTGCTAAATGATTCTGCCATGGGCCCATTGCGTAACTGCCTTCGTAGAACTGTACTGTTTACGGGTTATTTATGATTGTGTGGTTAGTGTTAAGTTACAGTGCTTTCTTATTCAATTATAAACCAATAAAATTTAACTTGAAGGGGTTTACCCATTAACCAATGTCATAGTGTTTTATATAGTTGAGTCCTCCCTGTATTCCTAAATAACACACCATAGTTTATATAAAGAATCATTTAGACCAGCTCCATCACACATTCCAATTTACACTGAGTACATGCGTCAGGGATGCGTCAGGTTATTGTAAAATCTTTTTAAAAACACATTCAGGGTATTGCACTTGTATAAAACAGCATATGTAACTAAATGTTTAATAGATAACACTGCGGGGAAACCATGGAGTGTATACATAAATAGACCTGGCTAACACACTAGCCGCCGCGTTCCAAATAGGAAGTGCTCATGGACGCACTTCCGGCTCTATTGACCCTGGCTCCAATTCACTTTACATTGGAAAAACGTCACCCCTCTTTCTGTAACTGCTGCTGTCAGACTCATCATTTTGGTCTTAAACTGTTTGTAATAACCCGCTCTACATGATCCTGGTGTTTTTATTACGCTATTGTGTCCGTAAGTTAAGATATGAACATTAATAATGGACAAATTAGGCTCCTTCTTTCCTCGAGGTTGCTCCCACTAGCGTTGGCAACAGGTTTGACTGACCTGTTCCCTGCTAAACCAACGGTGCGGCAGGAAGGGGTGTTACCTTCAACAGCCTCGCTCCGGATTGGCTCTTTGGTTGCTATGATACTTGTGGTCAGAATTTCTAATATGGAACTCGGCTCCAAATTCGCCCCTGTAACTGCGAGCCTCAATGAGCTTCATTTGACTGGAGCCGAACGCTATGGGTGACGTCACACACCCTGAGTCCAGTTCTTTATAGAGTCTGTGGGTGAAACGTGGTTGTGTTCACAGTTTGCATATAGTCTACCTGCGGTGTAGAAGACTGGCAAAAATACAGAGACACGCCTCAGTCGGGTGTGAGCTCTCCTCTCCTCCAGTCCTCTCCCTCTCCTCCTCTGCTCATCCTCCACCCCTCTGCCCTCTCCACCGCTCATCTCCACTCCTCTGCCCCCTCCACCGCTCATCCTCTGCTCCTCTATTCTGTTTTTTTTTTTTTTTTGTAAATCCACAAAGCCAACATGCTTTCTCCCTCAGCAGTCAACAAGTACTCCACAGTGAAAAGTAAAGGAAACCCGTACGGTCTCGTGTTTATCTTCTGTGTGGCTATAGCCGGTACAAAATCATTCATAAAAATAGTCTCCTTGTGTAATTATTACTCAAGGAGATTACATATTATTTAACACATTCTAATTGTTATGGAAGTTGCACACGTATCAGATCGGAGACGTAACGGAGTTGATATAAATGAGGCGTAAAAGTGATTAAACTGTAGGAATAGGTTTGGACATGTATTGGCTGTATTTCTAAACCAGATTTTCCACCTATGACTCACTGTCACAGAACTTCTTGAAGTGAATGTAAAATATAACTCAGAATTCTGTTAATCTTCCTGCAGTCGTCCTGAGCTGCCCTGATAATGGCATATCAATGGGTTACCAAATCAAAGGTCATTAAACAAACACATTTGTACTTTCAGCATCAGTTTCACTTTGCTTGTTCTCACAATAAGGAATATCTTTTAATTATAAGAAAAGCTTAGTCATTCAATGTTTTTTATATTATTTTATCAAGCAGCTGTTCACACTTGGTCTGACAGTGCAGGCCTGTGTAATCTGTTTTTACTGATGGATTTCTACTCATAATAATATGTCATTGCATTTAGTTCACACCTTATAACTTTTTCTTATTTGCAGTGTCAATGTCCGCTTATATTTTATTTGCACCACCAATACCAAAATGAGCTGTGATTTTTCCATTGTAACACTGTGTCAATAGGAAGTACCCAAGGCTATTATTTAGATAGGCCTGATTCCTGTAGCTGTATATGGCCTTTGCAGTTTGGGTCACTCTATGCTCCAAACTGCCCTACTATAACAGAGACCAGCCGAGGAGCCTTGCTAGCTAGTATTTTCCTCTGTACAAGGACTTAAGCTCATTTACTTTCTCACTAACCCTCTAGGATTTAACTAGCCGTTTTACAGGCTCTTTGGGCATTAACACACTTCAAGGTATTTCTCTTGTCAGTAATTCAAAGGTTGTTGCTACAGAAAGATTTGTTTTGGTGGAGGTTGGTATGCTCTGTCGGACTAGGATGGTTTATTTAATTTGCCTGTTCTTCCATCTACAGACAGAGAACATTCTGATAAAGTAAAGCCTCTTATGATGAAAGCTGCTGGCCAAAGGTTCACTATGTAACTTTCCTCGTGGGATCTCTGCTTGTTTCCATGGAGATGTTATTGCTTTGCCAGTTATTTATTACCTTCTTTGCACAATATGGCATTAAACTTAAGTATATATACATTCAGCTACAGGTGCAAAGCATTGAGAAACATGCATTCCACAGATCTGACCTGTAACTTGTCCTGAGTGTGTCACTTGCTTGTCTCTCTGGAGAAAGATTGATTTAATGCCACTGTAGAACTATGAAGGCAAAGCAGTAACATCTCCAAGAAGACAAGAAGATGCCAGACCCTCCACAAGAAAAGTTACATAGTTCACCTTTAACCTTACATGGTACTAATCCTAATTCTACTCAATACTATAGCTGCTACTCAAGAAGCTGTTTTAAGAGTAGAGACGAACTTGTAACTTCGCTGATTTTAGTTCAGTTATGGTGTTGTTGATATCTCCCTCTGTATTTTTTCACAGATTGATATCAGTCTGGTCCCCACGCCCTCCGTTGCGTCAAATGTGATTGTGCAATCAGATTGTTTTTGTTTTGTTTTTGTTTTTTTCAGTGACACGTGAAACGAAGGAGCTCATTGGTCATTTACAAATAAAATCAAATTTATCTCACCTCAGATTAACTGTTTAGTGCATGTCACGCCCATTTGAAAACAGGGAGATTCACCGCTGACCACACTCACATCTTTGTAAAGTATTAACGAAGTGTGGATTCTGGATCCTAGGCAAGTGGTTTTAAAAAGTTTGTCTTTAGTAAACTGGTAACAATAGCCCTATCAGTCAACAAGTCAGGCCTGTTGACAAGTGTATTTAGATTCTGAATGCCTTTCAAGTTACACAATGAATGACGCCAGAGTTTAACAACCAGTAGTCTTAACCTAAAGCTGTTCTGATGAATCTGAGTAATTGTGAAATTCTTTGTAGTAGTTGTCAATGAGTGCAGCAAGTATATATAATTAGCTTTCACCATGATTTCCTTTGTTGCATATCCCATGAATGCTGCTATTATCATAGTGTCATTTGCAATAACATATTATATATATTATATATTAAACCCTGTATAGTTTCCAGCTTCATAGTTATTTTTCAAGCCCCATAACTATTTGCACAGCCGCCACATTAAATTGGAGACATGTTTGCCACATTGATTCATTAGTTTTGTAGACGGAGCGTTTCCCTGGAGGTGAAACTGGTCAGGCTGCACACATGGACTGGCCCCTGCAGATTAAGATCATCGGATTAAGACTTGAAGCATATTCCCCTGACTGAACGTTGCACAAACACTTTCACCACGGCTTCATTAAGAAATATTTAGGAGAGTAAGTATACTAATGAGGTGCACATTTCCTTTTAAGATCTTTTGTCAGTGCATCCACCGTCCCAGCCTCTTCCTAAATGTAATTGTACCCCACCATCATGTGCCATAGATGAGGGATGACCTGTAATTGTGGGGAGGCTGCTACTGCCGTGATGGAAAGATTGAAGGGTGGACTCAGCCAGATACACTGCAAACCTTATTATTATTTTGTCTACCTTAAGGATTTGTCTTGTTCTAATTTTGAACATTTGCCAGTTGGGCTATTTATGAATGAGTGATTAAAGAGACCCAGATCTTTGATGTATATTCATAGTCAGCTGCTTTGAAAAGGTTTATCTTTATCTCTGCCCCGAAGACCATTTGAAACGCGTTGGCATGTCTGCTTTGCCTAAATAAAGGACTTTTATTGTGCGTGTGTAAGTCAGTGCCTCTCTCTCTTTTCTTCACCCTCTGGATCCTCGAAGAGCACCTGCCTTACACGTTATTTGACCCAGTGATGCACTCACCCACCAGGTTTTGTTGTCCTTTGAAAAGATTATTTGGAATGTCACGGTAAATGCAAAAAAGTTGGCTATTGGCTAAGTAGCTAGCCAGACTAAATAACGAAACAAGTGATTTATCAGGTTAATCCACTTTAATCCTCTGGTTTAGTCTGGTGTAGAGCAGACTGGCCTCCATGACTTTGGCAGATTCTGATCACTGACTGCCAATTACTACACAGGGAAGAAGCTCAGATGTGGTACATTTGTTAGGAAACAAAAGCTATAGCTATAGCTTCTTCTCAATTTAAACAGAAAATCACTTAGATAAAGGCTGACCTATGAACATTACTCCTTTTGACTTGTTCATTCTATATTTTCCAGGTTTACCACATCAAAGAACCTTCCTTTTTGGTATAATAACTTGGCAGAACTTTCAAAGAAAGAAACTAGGTATCATCAATCGATCAGTATTGTTTTTTACTTCGAATTCTACAGGAAAACTGATTTTGGACTTTGATAAAAAGTATTCCATTACGGTTTGGTAATGTGTTTGCTCAGAATCTTAGGCATATTCCCTCTCTCCCCCTCAGATCAAAGTGAAAGTGAAGAACAAACTCAAGGAGGGAATTCCCAAACTGCTCCCTGTAAGCTGCTAAATGCATCATTATCTAAGTCAACATGGGAGTCCATCCACTGCTGAGTGAAAATCAGAACCTTCCATATGATCCAGCCCATGTTCCCACGGTGCATGCTGTTTGCTTAATTAAACGTGGTTGAAAGCGGCTCTTATAAGGCTGGCTGGGCTGTGCGGTGTGTGAGGATGGGACCTGACAGCGCCTGGAGGGATCAACTCTAATGACTTTCCACTATGTAGCGCACATAGCTGGCATTCCACTGAGTGTAGGCTGGGGCAGGGGAGGCGGGGCTTACACAGGGAGGGCCAAAGGAACAGGCAACTCCAAGGCAGGTTTTTATATCCTCACCTGTATAGGTCAAGATGTATTACCTTCTTAAGATTCACTAAATTAGTTTGTTTTGTTTTACTGTATGTGAGTACTGACATATAACTGGGGTTTGTGTTTGGATCCTGGAAGTTTAAAGGAATTAAAAGAGTTTATTTTGCAACATTTATAGCGAAAGAAAAATAAAGTCTGTCAATGGGACAAAACATTGTAGGAGTGAAGACGTTTCTCTGCTCATCCAAGCTGCTTCTTCAGTTCTGGTCAGATTGCTCGTAGACGCTGCTTTAAATCTATCTGAAGGGAGGAGCTAGCTACACTTAACCTCAAAACACCTATTGTTTACAGTTTCTGTTTGTAGGATAAGTCTAGTGTGCGCTGTGTCTGAGTCCTACTTAGCATAGTCATTCAAGCCCCTAATGAGTGATTTCACACCTATTAGCATCCTGGCTAGCCCTATTGTGTTACAGTTATCTTAAGACGACATTTTAAGTTGCTCTTTTCCAAATTCTCTATAAAAGATTAAATGATTTATATATTGATACTGTATAATCCAGCAAAGTATTCCGTATATTCTAATCTGGAGGTGAATCATTCTCAAACCCCACAGTTTGAAAGAAGAGAGCTAGTTCAATTCTGCCCTTTAAAGAGCAACTCCATGCATCCGGCACCTTGTGAAAAGAATATATGCCTTAAGATAAATCCTCATCACCTTCTAACCTCTGTGGTGTCTTGTTGGAACATCTCTTCTTCAAACTTCCTGTGTATGACTCTGTTTGAACTGTCAGATTCATCATCGTTGCCATAGTGGCCCCATTGTACCTCATGGCGTCGTTTAGACCCCAACAAACAACAATACTAATGCGGTGGACTCCTCATATTTGTTCATCTTTAGACCCGGGAATGTGGCAGTGCCATATTGGACCAAGTAACGCTTTTCCCAAACAGAGGCATACCAGACCATGTGTTTCCTCTGTCAGGAAGGGTGGGGTCATAGGGAAAGGGGCGTGCTTCTGTGTATTACCACAACCTGGAAACATGGTGCGTATATTTTCTTATAATTATTGAAATGCTAATGTTTATTTAATACAACTAAATTTCTAATTTATGAAGGTTTATGAGGTTATCATAATTTGTTCTTAACCGGTCTAAAACAAGAGGACTAACCCAGGACTAAACAAATACTCTTCAAACCAGCAAATAATGTATAAAACAGAACATGGACTATTATAACATTTCAACCACATAGTTAGTTTATTTGAATAGATTCTTTTTTCAGACCAAGGTTTAGTTTGTTTTCCTACCTACATACAGTTTGGACTGCTCACTAGCGGTCTTCCTCGGAGTGGTCATGTGATGCTGTGACGTGTCCAATCAGCTGATTTAAACAGGTTTTGGCGCTGTCTTCTATCGGAGCAGTCGAAACTGTAAAGTATGAAAACAAACTAAACCTTGGTCTGAAAAAACTCTATTAAAATAAATTATCGGAAGACCAGATGAACCTAATTGGACCATATGGACCATACGAGTTATACTCTACTAACTTTCATTATTAAGGAAGGCTGTTTGTTTGATACATTAACTCCTAAACTGTATTCACCAAAACCATAGGATGACTATTGGTTGTTTTCTAGAATGTAATGATGTTATACTCCCAGATGGGGGGGCAAGAGGTAAATTCACAAATGTTGAACTTGGTGATTTCAATTAGTGACTAGACACAAGAACTTTTTGACAATATTTATTTTAACTGCATCTGTATTAAAGGGTCTATATTACGCTATTTTCTGATCTATATCCATGTTATGTAATGTTGTTTCCCATCAAAAACAGACCTGGAGTTGTGTTTTGTTTCATTCAGACATGTTGAGTATGAGTAATCCTGAATTATTAGTCTGTCTACATCTCCAAAGCTCAAAATCCTCTCTTCTACCTTGTGATGTCATGTAGTAATACAGGAAGTGCTCCACTGTGTTTTTAAACTCCACACACCTTCACTAGAATTATTTGAATAATTTCAGCCCTGGAATTTGCAATCACTGCTAAACAAGAGGTAAAAGGTAGCTGTTAATATGAAAATTATCCCTTCATGACATCACAAGGTAGAAGAGAGGATTTTGAGCTTTGGAGATGTAGACAGACTAATAATTCAGGATTACTCATACTCAACATGTCTGAATGAAACAAAACACAACTCCAGGCATGTTTTTGTTGAGCTGACAACATTCAAACGTGGCTTAAAGCTCACAAAAGTCAGATTTACGTAATATAGGGCCTTTAAATATTATTAGTTTATAGAATGTTCTGTTGTCATCTGAAGCCCATTAGATAAGTGGAGTGTACTAAATCAGTCTATGGCTATGGTTCTCCAGGGGACCCACGCGGCACCACACACTTCACTAAAACAGTAGCTCAGGTGCACGGACATGTTCTCATCTCCTCCTCCATCCCTCTAACCACCCTGTGTTTCCTCTCATTGTCAACAGGGCACCAAGCTCACAGGATTTCCACTGATTACCCACAATGAGCCAACTCAGATTACAGTTGCGTCTTTAAGTTTCCCAAAACACTTCCCTTTCTTCACTGTCAGGCTCTGTACCTCACTGCGGCACTTGCAAGTCAATGCCAAACCTGTAGAAAGTTCAGAAATATCACTTTACTGTTCGTTGGTTTGTTTTTTGTGTGTGTGTTTTTTTTCTCATATTTGGAATACTCAATATTCTAATTTTCCATATCTCCAAAATAACAATTACGATATTATCCATTGTAGAGAATTTTTCATCCGTGGTCATCTGGACTCAAGATGTTTTGGCTCCCATCCAGAGGCCATTTTCAATTGATGGAACTAGCTGGAAACACTGGGAATTTATTTTGCTCTGAGTTACTAAGTCTAATCCCAAAGGAAGATTGGCAGTTGGACACTCCTCCCTTTGAATCACTCCTGGACGAGTGAAGGATTACACCGTCCCGATATTATGCATTGTTAAAATCTCTCGCTAACGATCTATTGCAATATTTTTATTTTGATTTCCCTGTTTGGAGATGACCGTCATGATTATAGCTACCTTTTAATTTGCTTGGGGAGATTCAATTATGTCAGATACATCTCAGCATATGTTCAGAAAAAATCGAGAAAAAAAAGAAAGAAAAAAAGTCAAATATCTAATAGTACAATTGCTGGTTAACCACACAACAGGTCACCAAATGTAATTAGCTACTGTTGATCTTTGGTAACTAATATTGGTAGGTATTAGAGTCATCTTACAGGCGTTTATTTGATCTATGTTGTTCAAAAAAACTTTTAGTGCACTTTACATTGTATGGAGACTGCAGGAGAATCAGGCCTCATCAATGCATTTGTATGACATTTCTTATTAATATATGTGTGCTCATTGTTGCAAATAGGCTCCAAAACACTTTCTGAATAGAGCCAAACGCAGCAAAAGGGGTGGGGAATTTCTCTAGGATCTGTATAACAATCATTATTTGCTTTTTAGACCAAATAAAAATATAAATGTACGTTAAGTCTAAGCATAGCCAGTGATCACAAAATGTCTCCACCAAGAAGCTCAATCCAATATAATGATCCTGTCGTAATATTTTGTATCTTCCACCTCAGTATGCATCGCCCTTTAGCGGCCCCTCTCAAACCAGTATAGGCTTGTCCCGTGAATCGCTCTCCTCTGAGTTTCCACACTGCATGTCTTTGCCTGACTCTAATAACAGCCGGGCCTCTAAAAGCGACTTCACACCTGAATTGCACTCGGCCGATGACCCTGCTATGAGCCATTCTTAGTCACCGCTGCACTGGCGCTAAGCTAAAGATACCTCAGGCCAAATCATATACCTAGATTTAGTCTGTTGCTGAAGGCTAGTTCCAGTGTCCTTCCTGTGTGTCCACATTCACCTCTGCTTCCTGCGCAGAGATGGCAATGATTGTTTTCACACTAAGCTGCTGGAACTGACATCCATATGATGAACAATGGCTGCTCTATGCTGTGTGTGAGTGCAAGTATGATAACCTCAGGCCTGTGTGTGCATAACGGGGCTGTTTTGCTCAAGAGAGTCAAATGTGTGTTATTCTGAGTACAGGGGCAATTCTCAGTTTCATTATTACCTTCCCAAAATACTTTGTAATGTGAGTAACTGCTGGTCATGGATCTTGCAGTGCTGTTGCGGTCCTGTAGGGGGCAGTAGAAGCTTTCCTGACTATAGATACAGAGGCGGTGGAAGGGAATTTGTATGAAAGTAAAAGTTTTGTGAACTTGTGTTACTCTGTTAAAATACTGATTATAAATGTTTCAAATGTTTTATTTAATTGTGCTATTAAAATGAACTTCTATTACAACTACTAGAACTGTTATGTAGTTGTACGTCAGTGCTACAACCTGAGCAACGCTCTGACCAGTGCATGTTGACACTTTGTCTGTAGTGTGTTAATGAGTGATGGTGGTGGCTGGAGAAGACTGTTTGTCTAAGTTTGCACTCTCATCATGTGTTGTAAATTGAATGCACTTTTAAAGTTTTAACTAGAATAAAGTAAGTGTTCAGTCTTTGTATAAATTTAAGTGTGGGTCCTAGCTTTTGCCTTCATTTGTGATGTGCCCACACGGTAATGTTCTTCTATAAATCCATTAATCTGACATTTTACTTGGATCCTTGTTCAGCATTTTTCAGCAAACTCTCAGAAAGTGCCTTTTATTTACTGGGGTGAGGTCGGAAAATGCAGTGCGATCAGTTTGTGGAAGCAAAGTAAGCAAGTGTGTATTTTTATGAGATTACAACATGTTGTGTCTAGTGAGGCCAACCACAGCTGGTGGGAGAGAGTGAGGGGGTGCTGGGGGCCCTGGGGGGGTTGGCACTGCTTCAGACCCTCAGAACTGGCACTGAGGCAGAGCTGTGTGGGTATGGGGGATTATAGGAGCTTCTATTAAAGGTAATGGGCACAATGGTAAAACATCAATGAAGATACAAGCGTGTGGGAATGAGGACTGAATACAACTGCGTACCTACTTTATGTAAGAAATTTGTTTGAGTTAGGTTATAGTTTCTGCAATTATTTTAACCAGGACCTCTGTTCAAAATCACCAAATATTTGACCTGTTGTTACTGTAGGAGACAGGAAAAGGGTGCACTGTGTGTTTGTTGCGTGTGTGCGCTTGGTTGGTTGAGAGCCAAGGGGGCGGGGCTCACATGGGCAGGTGCTCGTGCACGTATGTGTGAAAAGGCGGCACTCACCTCGGGCACAGGTGTTGAGAGTCTGGGCCGGGTAGTCGTAATTTTTTGTTGACCACCAGTTCCAACGCCATTTTCTCTGCCAGTTTTACCTCCATTTACTTATCTTACCACAGCCTGTTATATCCATCCATGTCCATTCTCTCTGCTGTGCTGCTGATAGCTGTGTGTGTGTGTGTGTGTGTGTGTGTGTGTATGGTAAATAAATCGCCGCAAAACGCATGTTGGATCTCAGCGTATTTGTTTGCGATAAACTACCAGCGTGTCACAAAGCTACGAACCCAGGACCCACTCTGGCTCTCACCGCGGCTTCAAGGTTTGCCAAGGGAAGCCGCTACAGTTACTTTAAAAAAAACATAAAAATACAATTGAATTTACCACCAAAAATACAATGGTGCTAATAACCAACTGTTAATGGACTGTCATGTCATAATGCCTCTTCTATTGTTTCGTGGTGGCCTTTACCACAAAGCAAAGGATGCCGTACTCTTCAGGAAAATGGGTGATTTTCATCTGAGCATAAATAAACTGTCCCAAAATACCAACTTAGTGAAAGGAAGAGGATGTGGCTCTTGTGTTTGTTTTACACCATTTTAGGGACAGGAGAGGCCCCGTGCCTGCTCCAAGACAAACAGTTCTCCGAATCTTACCAACAAAAGTTTATACAATTTTCAAGAAGCAATGCATGAAACTGTTTAGACAATGATTCAGCTGATGTGGTAACTTAAACTCTACTTGGCAAGGATTGGACTTCTTGGCATTCCAACCATTGCCGATTGAGCTTTTGGATCTGTAGTTGGAATTATTGACTTTTTTTTTAGTAATTTAGAGTACTATATCACTATAAAAATTGCATCAACTTATCTTTCAATAAAATAGCAGATGGAACAATCATTTTTGGGAGTCAGTTTTTGTCTACTTTTTTGTACTTTTTCTTTGTACTAGTGGGAAATATTTGGTTAATTTTCTGTACCACGGTGAGATTTGAGCTGTAGAAATTTGAATTATAAACTTATTATAGACATTCTGTTATGTATTTATTGCATGTCATTTTTTTTTAACAATTTTGTACATTTAAAATACTTTTTGGGGGATAGTTTTGCTTTATGGCTTGGTTTCACTATTATTGTTTATCGTCTCTCTACTTCAGCAATAAATTCCACTTCAAAATTTGTTAACGTGAAAGGACTACTCTCACTGGTTCTGCTACTACTATCATTGCTCCGTGCTCCGATATAATTAATTGGAACTGCTAATGCTACAGCTGCTGCTACTTCTAGTGCTAGTAAACTAAACTATACCTATTACTACTACACATTTGACATTTGGCTTTCTGGCATCTTTACCAGTCCATTCCTGACATGTCGTATTATGTAAGTAGTGCCTTCCGTACTGTGTACTTTTAACTATGCTCTCTAGTCCATATAAATCCCAGTGTGGAAATGTTACACCAGTTGGCATTGGAAGATCTTTTTCAGTTTTATCCTTTTTGTTTTAACAAGGTTTATCCTCTCAC
>KN471094.1:275792-291552 GCA_000787095.1 Periophthalmodon schlosseri
TGAACTGAGATGAAAGTGGTCTGCTCTGTGTGCTTAAGCTCTAAAGCAGGGGGCTCAAACTTTTTTCCTCATCTGGCCAAAATGAACACATATCAGCGGTCCGAGGACCAAAGCTATTCATATTTATAATGTAAAAAAGTTATATTTAAATATAAAAAAGTCTTTAATTATTGTTCTTTTTAGAGTGATGATATGGGTCTGATATGGGCTCACTTTCATTTATTGACCGTGTTTTCAGCAAAAAATGTAATCAAAATAGATACTTATTACAAATCTTAGCACCCCCTCGTGGGCCAAATGCACGGGCCCCACTTTGGGCTCCCGTGGTCTAAAGATGGTCAGTAATTGTCTCTTTTGTTGGATGGTTAGCTCTGCAAGAAGGGAATGACTGTAAAAAAAAGTTTATGAAAAAACGTATTTTTTGTGTGAATTTGAGGATGAGTATCTCTGTTTTTCATTTTACTCAATGAACAGAAGACTACTACTACTACTACTACTACTACTACTACTACTACTACTTATACTTTTTTATATGAATGGTTGGGGATGCAGAAATGGATTAAGCATTTAGTGTCTCTGAACTAAACTGAAGCTTTTTCTGGATCATACTCATTTTTCCATCACTATCACCAGGCCCAGGTGCAGGCCGAGTTTCAAATGGGCGCCTGAAATGAGGGTGCAAACATTTTTAACTGAGGTTGCAATGCACCCTTTTGTACCCGTGTCGACCTGGACCTGACTATCACTCCACCACAAGTAGAAAATATAAGAACGTGCAGTTTGAGAGGTTTTTGGCAGCCCATGAAGTGGTCTCAAAACCACATTACTGGCCAAATTCCTCAGTGAATTGTTGTCAGTACACGTCCAATCAGCACTCCACCTTCCTCTTTGGCCCAAATGGATTCAGTCAGGCTCCATATACATTCACTAGTCTAGGGCTGTTTTGTTTGGTGACTACTTCCTACTTTCCTTCCTATTTTTGTAGCCGTCTTGTTGTCTAGAAGAAGTTGCAGACTGCAGTGACTCCATAGGCTAAAGTAGTTCAGTGTGAGCTCTAATCAGTGCATGGAACATTATCTCCTGCACTCCGGCTCCTGTCTTCTCTGTGCAGATTTTCCCCTTGTTCAGTGCCCCCATAATTGATATTGAACACTATATATAGTACATTTTAAGTTTAGGTTGATCAATATGGCTGGCTAACATATTTCGAGAGAGTTCAGATGTATCCATAAATATATCCAAATATTTTTTTCTTTCTCACTAATTGTGTCCTGTTATTTTGACGCTTGCATTGTATTGTACCTAAAAATAATACGAAGAATCAAACATGTGGAAAAGACATTTAATTGCAACTGGAGAACAAGTTGCTAAGTCGTGTGTGCGTAGTAGGGTGGGGGGTGGGATACAGAGGGGTGATGTTTTTGTTACATTCCTGGTTACACCCTGTTTTGCTATGCTCATACGGAGAGGGCCCAGTGATTACATGAAATCATTATTACATAACCTCAAAGTCCTACCCCATTCCAGTCCAGTCCAGTCCAGTGCTTTTGTCAATATATTATAAAGGAGGTGGTTTCAAGAAATGATAAGTGCTTAGGTCATACTGATGTATTGATAACACATTTGGAAGTTGGGAGTTTTACCTCTGCAGTCCTTCAGAAAAGAGTCAGTGAGTTGGTTTGGGCATTTTGTTAATATATTTGATTCTTTCTGGACACCATCTTCTTAACGGTTAAGAGTGGGGCAAATGTGGATATTAATATTTTAGTTTAATAAACCACATCATTCTTCTCCTTCTTAAAAAAAACACTTGTGGTTGACGCTTGTGGCTTTTAGTTGGCATCGTAGAGAAGCGTTCACACAGTATACTTCCACTACCATCGGCTTAAGAATTGGTGATACAAATCTTCTTGGCAAAAATAAAGATAATTTTCTGTGTAGCTCTAAAAGGACCAGACGTGAGCTCAACTTTATTTTTAAATAATAATATAATCATAATATTTTTAACATCTTCTCAGAATTTTGAGTCACATGTCTCAATTCCAAATCAGTTGACACATGAGTCACCATCGGCTCAGTAAAGTTCAAATACACAGTGTGTTTCTACATACCAGTTAACAATAGTCATATAACATGCCCATTCTTGCTCGTTACCAAGTACCAATAACCAAATGTTGAAAATGAGGTAATCGATTTGTTGCTTGGCTACATTTTGATTTCATTTCCATTATGTCATGTTTCACCTCATGTCATTCTTTTGGCCGGTCATGTGACTGCGAGGCCAGCTGGGAGAGTGACCGGCAGACCCCTCTTGTGTTGGGGACAGGGGCCAGGCGTGAAATGACAACATCCTCCTCTAGTGTGGCCCTCAGGAATCCACAGGTCAGGCCCGGACCTTAGGTGGGCCGTCCGGGGCTGGGGCAAACTGGAATGCCCCTCCAGCAGTTGCATCAACAAGCAGAGAGGTAGAGGCAAAGCACAGAGATGTATCAATTACTAAGAACTCAAAAATGTACTACATTTACGGGGCTCTGTGGGACGTACACTGGAGGTGGATGACGACTGAGTTGCAAGTTTGAATTTGTATATTGAGCAATGGGCGTCTTTTGCTACAATCAATTGATCAGTCTCTAATCCTGCACCATAAACAAAACGTGTCCCTACAGATCTGACTTGTAACTTGGCTTGACCCATGGAAATCAATAAGTTTAATGCTGGTACATTGGCAGTTCTCTTTTTTAAAAATACATTTTGCATGTCAAGGGATTCTTCTTGATTAAATAAAGGTAAAATAGAATAGAAACCCTCCACCACCTCATAGATCCCCCACCTCTGACCCCTTACAGTTTTGTGGGCTTGTTTCTTATTTCAGCTGTCCCTCGTCCCCTGTCCACTGTCCAGACTGTACTTCTTGGTGGAATGTGTCTTTTGTTTGCCTGCGTCAGCCGTGTCCCAGCGCAGGTGGACCAGTGAGCAGTTATCTGACTCCTGTCTGTGTAACAAACTCCCCCGGGCCGCACAGCTGAGAGGGGGCGGGGCCCAAATCTCTGGCTCTGGGTGTGCATCTTACTCCCCTCAGATAGGGCTGGAGACCAGAGGAGGCTGTCAAGTCTGTGAAGAGAAACTTTCTAAAAAAGGAGTATTTTTTTGATTTTTGGTTTTCTGACATGGTAGTTTTTTCTTTCTATTTTGGATCTACATTGGGGATATCTAGACCCAAGTGTTAACAATGCAAGGAAGAGCAAACAAAGCTAAAAAGGAGTTGGTGATACAGAGTCCGCAGCAGTACAAGAACTCTCCCATAATAGAAGCTGAAGAGGATGCAGTGCCACAGGTTGTAATACTTCAAATACCTAAAAAAATATGCATGTACTTGTACTTTTGAAAGGTAGCCTAGTATACACTGCCTGTAAAAGTTTATAACAGCAGTTGAGCAGGTGTCATGTGTTCTATTGTCATCTCTTTCATTAAACCTCAAAGTGCTAAGTTAGCAGGAAGAATGGTTGGACTTTGCACCAAATACCTGAAGAGATGTAACCTGTAGTTTGCGTACTTCATATAATTTCACATGGGAGACCTCTAAAACGTCTTTAAGTCAAGTTTGGCTCCGCTTCTAATTTGCACTTGTGTATCCACAGAGATGGTAGAAAACATGTTGTGCAACAGTCTGGGTGGATGAAACAATAAAACACATTTTTTGAAATGATTAAAGTTGCACTTACTTGTTAGCACAGATCTCTGGCAAAGCGCTGGTCATAACTTAAAAGTAATATCCAATTCATATTAACATAGCCCTTGGATTCCAAAGAAAAAGATCTAATACTGAAAATGGTACATAAATGCTTTATAATGTCTTTGGCCTATTCCCAGAAGTTGTATTTATTTATTGGAAGTGTGTGGTAGAGACTTGTGTGTTATCAGTGGGTATAGGCACAACACTGCACCATTGTTCTGTGTTGAGAGCTCAGTGATGGGAGGAGTGCGACTGAACAGCTGCTGCTTCACTGGACACAGGGAGGACCACAGATTTATGTGGCTCTGTTTGATGCTCAGGGCTGAGGTTGTCTCTTTGTGGACGCAAGTTAAATAATGTTTGGCATCCTGCAAGATTCATGGTTTGGCTTTCTTCTAACAGAAACAGTGATGATGATGTATGCTGAAAAAATATAACCCAGGATGTTTATATAGAGGTCTTATTAAAACAAATGGTACATCTAAAATATTCAAGTGTCTGGATCTTTGGACTTGGTAATATTGGTTGCGTTTGCTCATTTTACATCATCTGGTTCAAAGGTTTACTCAGGACTCTGGTACTATAGGGATGAGCCTTATATCAGTACCAGTATTGTCTGTGTAATCCCTCAGTCGTCCAGGTATGATCCATAGTAAAAGAAAAATTCAAATCTGTCAACTGGACAAAAAGTTCTTAAAAGTTGTTCAAAACATATGGCTGTATATTTACATATTTATCATGCGTACCTTTTTTTTTTTTTTTTTTTTTAGAGAAAATGGGTAAATTTTTGATATTTTAGCAGTAGAGGGTTGAATAAGTGACTTTTGTGGCCCATTATTGGTTCATTCTATTATTTCTTTGTTTTAGCTCAGGCCTTTTAATGATACTGTCTATTTAAAAATGGTCTCCTGAGATTATCTTGCATTATAGTTATTGAGTCAGTTGGATAAAATAGTTTCAACATTATCATTTATCGCAGTATCTCTCTGTAGTGATATATCCGGTGTTATCATGGCAGGTCTATGGTATGTATTTTTAAAATATTCTTATCAGTATCAATACATCAGTATCAATTTGTTATCAGATGTCAGTATCAGCTCATACCGGACCATCACTACTAAAATGACTCAGAGATGCATGAGTCTAGTGAAATTGTAATGTCTTTGCAGCACAGCAGACAGTCCCTCAGGGCACACTGAAATCAAGTCCTCAGACAATGGGCGTCTAATTGCAGGGATACCACTTAAGACATGCGTAGACGGTCACCCATTCACTCTCACTGTGTCACATTCATTTACTATGGGCATTGGGCAATTTACATTCTTTGTACAGGCATCTCTTTCAGTGAGGAGAGAATCATGTGTACTGTCCTTTTAGCTACTAACAAGTGACTAAATGTGTTGGTGATTTGTAGAACAGTATTTTCTATAAATGTACACAGATTTGAGCTGGGCATCAACACTATACAAAAGGTTACACACTTGCAGTATATACAAGAACAATGGTAATGAATCAGCTTGCGAGGTTATCATTAAATCAGTTTTTGGTTTCTGGCTTTCATAAAGTGTCTGCTGTACTTCCTGTTCACCTTGTCTTATTCTGAGATGTGGAGATATTGGAAGGATTACTCGACACAAGCCCACATACTTCTGTTCTTAAGCTCCTTAGTTGCTCTTCTGTTATGTCTGCACTATCTGGACTTTTCCAATATTTACCTGTCTAGTACACCATCGCTGAATGACTACAGTTTGTTTTAACACAGAGTTTTTATGTATGATCAGTCATACATTTACTGTCAAAGCCACCCTCACTCTGCAGACACAGAGGCACCATTAGCTCTTCCTTGTCCTTGAAACTGATACAAGCTTCTACTCCCAGATCTTCTGTGTGGCGGTTATTAACAGTGTTGCTAGCGCTACGTATTTAATTTCATTTTATTTCCATGACTTCACTGACATCATGCTAATATCAGTCCCAGATGTGTCACTGTTCATTTGGCACTTACCAGCATTTGATTTATGCTCCTCCCCATCATCTTCATGTGAACGTTTGTTGCCCTACTTACTTCGGTCCTCTGTAGACTGTATGTGAACATGTACCATCACTTTCCAGTAGAGATCGACCAATATGGGTTTTTTCATGGCCGACGCTGATACTGATTGTTTAGAATCCAGGTCTGACAAGATTTTTGTGGGGCCGATTTTGATTGTTTTGCCCAAATTTGATATTTTAAATTTACTACAAACTTACCCACACCCATTTTTTTTTTACCACAAACTTATAAGACAGCTGTGTAGTCACGTATGTGCAGTATCTCTTCGCATTAAAGTGTTCAAATGGACATAAAAAACATCATTGGTAGAGCGGTCAGATCCACTGACCCACAGGTTGGCGGTGCGATTCCAGCTCCCACAGATGAATGATGTTGTTGTGTCCTTGGACAAGACACTAACCCACCTTGCCCCCTAGTGTCTGCGTACACTGGTGTATGAATGTGCCTGTGAATGGGTGAGTGGTTCCTTGATGTAAAGTGCCTTGAAGGTGGAAAAACTCTGTATAAAAATGTGATTTACCATGAATTCGCTGAAGAATATTTATGCAACTCTATATGAGATTGCAGATGTTTTAAGTGTTAAACTTGCAATGTTATGAAAATATGACATTCTGTAAAAATTAATCCCACTTTTTTTTTTTTTGTTTTGATCTGGCCCAAGCCTGGAAAAAAATGAGAAGGCAAATGAGTAAATAAATGGTGGGGTATGTGGTAGTACAAGGATTTATATGGGAAAACAGCAGAAAGGAGAAGTGAGTGAGTTGGCTCTAGATTTGGTATTGATATGTAAAATGTGATCTGTCTTTACAATATTGTTTCCTAGTACTTTTTTCTGTATAAATAGTTTTTGTTTTGTTTTTTTTGTTTTTTTTTTGCATGACCTCCTGTGCAGGTGTGGTCTTTTGAGTGCAGTTTGGATACATAGAGATGCGTAATAGTTTTGAGAGTTCTTGCCACGCCCCCTTTTTAGTCAACTGCAGGCTTAGTATGTGGGATGTTTTTATTTTCCATAACATTTCAAGTTTTTTGAAGTCCAGTGGTCTTAATAACTCAATCCAGATGGACCATTAGGCTGGGCTTTTTCTATCAAATCTGGTCATGTACTGTACATTGCTGCTTTTTTCCACTGGTTTTATCTGAATGCTTTTTTTCCTATCCCATATAAACACTATTATTTTTGGTGTTCTTACTGTTTTGCCTTCTCCACAGGTAAAGCCGAAGGTGATCGAGCCCCTGGACTATGAGAATGTGCTGGTGCAGAGGAAGACCCAGATCCTCAGTGATGTCCTACGAGACATGCTGCAGTTCCCCCTGGAGGACTTTGAAGTAAGTCCAGCTCCTGTAGTTTCATCATTATGACATCCTCAAGAATGGACCTGGAAACAGTCTTTGTCGGTTTGGGTTATATTCGACACCGGAGAGTATTATGTATTGTTTATATCATTATCCCTTCAGTTTTGCACATTTGCTTCCAGGGTGTGGTTTAAGTGCGTTTGTAAACCAGAGACGGGTCAGAGGCCACCAGTTTACTAGGCTCAAATGTTTTTACAGAGCTTGTGTTATCTCCTTCCGTGTTGTACAGACAGGGGTGAGACTCAACGTCCTCCCTGGAAACTCAGTCTTTCCCACAATCAAAATGGAAACAAACCAATTTTGTATTTATTTATTTTTTCATTTTATATCTTATGTGTTACCTGCACATATCTGTTGTTGGTTCCTTTTATTAGAATGAAATAAAGTATTTGATTGCACACATAACATTTATTTACAATGACGGTATCTTTTAAGATTTGGAATCTCATTTCGGGAAAGTCCTTGTTATTGTTTTTAGTGGTATGTCAAAATGGAGCATCTTTGCAGAAATGTGGAGGACATGTAACCTCCACATAGAAAGAAACGGTCCTGGAATCACACTCAATACATTTATCCTGTGAGACCAAAGTATAGTAGTATTAGTATTGTAGCCGTAGCTTGAATGTTTATGATTAAATGGACCATATTCAGAGCTGGCTTAACTCTTATTTCACATATGGCATTGGCAAGAAATACAGATTACTGTATGTTTGACATTAGAACCATCTGCCTTTGCTGGATAAACTCATTTACCCAGAAAGAAAACATCCATGTAGAAAAAAACAATTACATGTTACAGTGGCTACACACTGTCAGTCACCGTTTTGTCAAGTGGTGGCAGCTGGTGCTCCGTGGCATCAGCCTTGACTTTGTGCCTTTGTGCCCGACTCTCTTTAACCCTGTTGCCACGACAGCACATACCACTGCACTCACTTGTAACACACAGGGCTGGTTGTCAGGGCCCAACAGGTGACTGCTCCTCAGAATAACACTGACTGAAGCTAACATCTGTTCCGGCCTCTGTGCTCCTTCACTAACTGCCTGTGTCAAGGACAATTACTATATGTGTCAGGGGCTTTTAGTGGAAATGTATAGCCACGCCATGACCTCAGCACACTCAGTCAGAGCTAATTGTGGAACGTATGTTAAAGCTGGGATACTAAGAACAATCATATTCGAAACAAACCAGGTGTATTCTTTATCAGACCATCTCAAAGGCTGTCATTGCCCTGACAATGATTAAAAGTAAAACCAATGGAAAGGTACAAAATATTCACATAAAGTTAATAGAATGTTGAAGACATGTCATAATGCTGTTATACAGATCTAGGGGTCTTTTGTTGCTGTCACATAAAAGGCGTACAACGATGGGCTGAATCTAAACAATGACAGCTCCAGATAGTTACCAGGCTGGCATAAGTCATTTCAATCTCACATTCTTTCTAATATCTAATCATGGTAGATATTCAATTCTCTATAAAGCTGTGGGAGTCCAGTCTGAATGGCCATATTCAGATTTAAGCAATGAGACATTTATTCTAAATTATTTTAATGTCATAAACCAAAAGTACATCAGAAATTCACCATTAACTGGTTTCTGTATTTGGTCTTAGGCTAGAGAAGAGGATTCGCTCACTCCAGGCCAGGACCCCTTTTTGAGTGAATGTTAGTTTTGGGATCGTGTGTTCCTCTGTGGTGACCTGTGCGCTAATTAAAAGCTTCCTTAAGCCTGCATGCTTCCTGACTCTCTTACCTCAAACAAACGCATTATATTTCTACTGCTGGGATTGTACCGATTAGTCTCTTCCTCAAAGGAAACCTGGCTGCACAGAGGAAAAGGAGCCTTTAGTTTCACAAATGAAATCCTGGAAATTCTTAAGAGCATTTCTACAAAGTGATTCAGATCAGAAATGCGTTGTTTGTCCTCCAAGAAAACACCCATATTTGTGGTGTGTGGTAAATTCCAGTACACATATTTCATCACACAAGTTATCTTTACTACTATCACTATCCACAACTATTTCAGGAGTACGTGTGAGTTGTGGACGGTTTCTGTACCTCCAGGTCATACAGCTGATAAACATTTGACCTGCACAAAGCCACAATTCACTGGTTTGCTTTGAATAAAGTCAGCTGAACTGGAGACACTTAATGGTCATATTCACTGGTTTGCTCCTAGGGATTATGTGTGGTCATATACACTTTTCTAATGCCTTACCTAATCCTCCCGGGATCTAAGGGTTGCTTTATGATGCATTTGATTACACTTATCCCCTCCAAAAAGTAAAATATTATATGTAGTGTGGCAAGTTTTAATAGGGATAGGCTTGAATAATTGACTATTAAAATAATTTTTGACTAATTGTTAAGTGGTACTTGGACTCTACAGATTTTAAAACATTAGGGGTGAGACACTGTTTCCATAAGGCAAGATGAGACACAAGATTGGGTCCATTAGAACAAGACAAGACGAGATTTTGATACTGTTGGTAATAATAGTAATATAATAATTGTGCAGTTCAAGTCACAATTTTGGCCTCATAATTTGTTATTTATTTTATTACTGTAATTATTTTATATATTTTAATTTATGTTATTATGATTCATAGCAGGTTAATACAAACATTTTAAGACCAAAATGACGAGGCTCACTGCAGCAATTACAGAGGAGTGACAATTTTGAATGTGAAGTGAATTGGAGCCAGAGTCGATGAAGCTGGAAGTGCGCCCATGATCACTTCCTATTTGGAACACGGCGGCGAGCAAGTTAACTATGTCCATTTATATATAGAGTCTATGGCTGCAACCCACAGTACACTGACATTCATTATGGTTGTATATGTATATGTGTATGTATATCTACTAAGTTAATGTTATTTAGTTTAGATGCGTCCATATGTATATCTAAATAAAAAAATTGAATTGTAACATCTGTGTTACTGATCACATCATGTATGATTTGACTCCTCATGTTAGTCATTATATGAAGATATAATGCAGAGATGCTGATTAGTCAGACAATAGAGATCTGTGGGCGCAGATCCAAAGACTGGGTGTTGTCTGAGGCGCCTCCTATAGCCGAATAATATGGAAAAATAATCAAACTGCCCCCGTAAACTCACAGCTACACGTACTTTCTCAGGCACTACACAAAGCCATATTTGGGTGACTATGTCCAGCCCTGAACCTTTACTAGGCCTGTCATAATGATTACTATATTCTTTGCACTAGTGGGAACATTTTGGTTATTTCAGTTGTAGAAAGTTTGTGTTTAAAGTGAGTCATAGAAGTTCATAATGAAACCAACTACTTAAGTATTGCATTCTGTTCTATTTATTGTATCTCATATTTTTTACATTGTTGTACATTAAGAATACTTTTTTGTGGATAATTGTACATTAAGATACTTTTTTGTGGATAATTCTGCTTTATGGTTTGGTTTCAATAGTATATTTACTTCAGCAATATATCGTACTTCAAAATGTGTTATTGTGACGGGCCTACTTCTGACTATATATGATACAAATAGACGACAGTCAGTTTCATTGTATTGTCTCAGTCAAATGTCTCATAGGTTTCAGTTTGACTTTTTTATTTAAGGAAGTGTTTTCTATTTCTTCCAGATCTCCACTTTGAGGCGGCAAGGAAGAACTGTTTTTTCAACGGTGCCTGAGAACGCAGAGAGAGAAGCTCAAAGCCTGTTTGTCCAAGAGGTATGAGATGTCAAAGTAAAGACACTTTTTTTCTGAAATACTGCAAAAGTTGGCAATTTTTGTCCTGCAACTTATGACAGATAAAAACTGGTACAATATATCAGTAAAAATCAACTCTCTACTTGTCCACATTTCTAGTACAATGTGTTTAATCCAACTATGACAGTAGTTGATCATTTGTTGGTTAGCATTTTCAAGAAATATTGTATTTTTATGGTAGACTAACAACTGGTTCACTGCACCAAAGGTCGTGTTTGTATTAGCCCTGTCCGATCCCATAAACTTCCACATGGTGACATCACTAGGGCAGTTGTGCAGATCATCACTGCAGGAGCCTCCTTATTCCCGATGTCTCTCCTGATCGAGTTGCGTTTGGTTTCACTTCTTGTAAAGGGCACGTCCTTCTGCAAAAGAGATACCACTGAGCTGTTCCTATCACTGACCATAACAGAGAACAGATGTCTCCCAAGAAAACCAGAGATGCTCATACTCCCAGTTTGTCTATTGAAATTAAAGTTGAAGTTGGACATTTTTCCAGTAATGAAAAGTACATAAACCACAAGCACAAAGTAACACATGTTAAAACTGAAGTTTTATTATTGTTAAAACACATGACATAGGTGGCAAGCAACATCTCGTGTGATGAGTAAACAGACCCTCACTTGACTATTGGGTAGATTGAGTAAAACTAGGAGCTTCTACTTTGTATGATGTATTTGTGTCTCTCAGATCTCTTCCTGCCCCTAACAGGTTGGGATCTGAGAAAGCGAGAAAGTTACTAGGCAACCTCAACACAAACAAATGATACAAAATGGAAGCTCCTGGTTTTACTCAAATAAATATTATGGATTTCATCAACCTTTTTTTTGCTGTTTCATAGTTCATGCAGTGTTGTATATCCCAGAATAAGATGCATTTGTACATTAGTTGATTGCCTCAGTGTTCAACGTTTTATTATAACCACCTAAATATCTATACACTTCTCTTCCAGTGCATTAAGACCTACAAGTCCGACTGGCACGTTGTCAACTACAAGTATGAGGACTATTCAGGGGACTTCAGACAGCTGCCTGTGTAAGTCTATGGAATATAACTTCATATTCAATAGTGTTGCTGAACTGGAACTATTCTACAAACTTTGCTTAGGAAAAGCATGTAGCAGACAAGCTGTCAATGTGCTGTGAGAATGAGATGATGAGAAGGAAACCTCACCTACGTTCTATTCACCTGCATGTTTCCTCAAATTGCGTTTAGGGCTTTTCCCGGCTGGTGTGTGCCTGGAAAGCACTGTCGTTGCTGGTATGTTGGGAAGTTATCATAAGCTATTCCCCGAACAATATTACTTTGTCTGCCAAATATTAATATGCAGGGAGACACTAACCTTGAGACATCATGACAACTGTGAATTTAAGGAAGTAAAAACAATAAGGTTTGGTGATAAGTGCTGCTGGAATCCTTCGGACAGTTGGGTACTTTCATATTTGCATTGTTTTGGTCTTTGGCGCTTGAGACTATAACGCAAACAGTATCCTGTTATTAAATCAGTACCACGTAACTTTCTGGAGGTGGCACGTCACTTGCATGAATCCATGGAAATTAAATGAAAGTTGAACCCATATTTCAGAACATTCTCCATAGAGATATGTTTTATGCCATACTTTGGTGTGGAATATTATAGCCAAGTAAGAGTCAGGTTTGTGTAAATGCAAGTTCATTTACAGTAAAGACAAACATTCAAAATGTTTACTGAAAGGTCTATTTAAACCTTGATAGGTTTTGAAAGATATAATTGCTATACCTTTGCAAAGTATCCTTAAAATATTTTTCATATGATATAGAAATGCTATAAAAGTATATTCAAAATGTACTCAATTATTTGTATGTTATCAATGAACGAGGAAGTCCATATAGTCTCTGCCTCCACTATAACTTTTTGTCCAGTTGACAGATTTGAATTTTTCTTTTACTATCTACCTCCACTACCATATTTTTTACTGCTGCTGTGACCTACCACTAACTACCTACTCCTATCACTACCACCAGCACTAAATCTTTGACTACTTAAAAGTACTTCTATCCCTACTACAAGTGATACCCTGCTGCTTTATGTTTATGCCTCATTTAATCAAAAATAACATTGTATTTTCCTTTTGCTTTATGAATTATATGTCATGTCTTTTGCAGCAAAGTTTCCCGACCTGACAAACTGGCTGTCCATATCTTTGAGGTGGACGAGGATGCTGACAAAGACGAGGTACATTTTATTATCGTAATATTTGCTACACTTAGTGCTTATGTGGCTTATTTCAGTCTTTACAATGTCTTTCCTGTTCTCATTACTGCACTTACAGAGATTTGGGTCTAATAGCTCACATTAGTGTAGGGTGTAAGTGTAATTAGGGGTAATTTCCACTTAAAGTTAAACAAGACTTTCTTTTGACAATGAAAAGTGTAGATCCTCGCAGACGATGGATTTCCTGTCGGTCTAATGAGACGAGGGTGTGAGCTTTGCACAGATTAAGTCACTGTTTGTTATCTGGAAAAGCTTTAAAGAGAACAGCTCAGTACTCATTCATTTGACTGACAGAACTGTTTGAATAAGGCTTTGTTTCACCTATGTTTTTCCCTTTCTGTATTTATATCAGTAATGACAAGCATTGTATGATAAACAGCACCTCCTGTTGGTAACAAATATTAATCTTTTTTGGTTTGGATATTTTGAGAGATATTTTGGAAGTTGCTGTGGGCACCGTCATCATCATTTGGGTTGTATTATTTTGCATGGGGCTGCTGATTTTGACAGCAAATAAGTTTTACAGGGACTACAGAGCCATTTTAAAGCCTCCCAGAGAATAGGTGCAGTGTTGACTTGTTGGTGCATGTGAACACTGAACATTTCATTCAAATCAACCTACTTTATATCAGATTTTAGCTGCAAACGTTTTCTAAACTTAACCGGAAGTTCCACCACAAAGAAAGCGTTTTAGTAGCATGTAGTGGCAAAAGGGGATGGGGCGGAATAAGGTCAATTGAGCCAATCCTTTGTTGTTTGCCAACTGTTTTCTGTATATTATAATGTTAATGTTTAATGTGAAATGATGTGAAATAATTTGAAAAAAAATCAATTACAATTTCAAACTTTATTACCTGTAGCTAGCCAAAATCATGACTTCTAACCCCCTCAAAACTATAAATCGTTAATAAATGTGTATTTCACTGGTCATTTGGTTTGAAAAACTGCAAACCTATTTATACATCTTACGCACAAACTTAATCTGGAGACTGTGTTGCCTCTCAGGGACTGTTCAAAGTTGTCTAGACACTGACGACAAGCACTCACAGGCAGGCTGCAAGCTTTCCATATGCTGTCCACAAGGCCTGGTGAAGATATCATCATCTGTGCCAACACTTTTAAAGCCCCCGGTCGCTTTGCTTGACCATAATTTTGGATTGGAACAGAGAATTCTTGAAAACCCATTGACTTCTCACTGTAGTCTGTTTCACAATGACAAATGTGTTATCCAGTTTAGCCCTCTCTCCCCATAACTCCCAAAACTGGTTTATTTTTACAGATAGCTTTGTGTGTAGTCATAGATGGTCTACGCCAACAAAAGGTGGTGATCTCATGCAGTGTGAGAAGATTTGATCCATGTGTTAAAGTTTTGGTTATTTATTTGGTCCGTAGCTCCCAGTTTGTTGAATGTTCTGGAGCGTGCTTGTTTTTAGGGAGGACGACCTACATCATGTTAAGTTCTGTGTCATCTCAAAGCACAAGATCTGAGGCCATCAGAGGGTGTGTTCAAAACAGAGGAGATATGATATTGGAGTCTGCAACTAAGTCTGGCAGAGCCTCGTGATTTATCACCAGTGTTTCTGTAGTTTATTTCAAATGGGTTTAAAACATGTGGCTTATTTCTATTGCGTTATATTTTTACCAGATTGCAGGCGTTTTATATTGGGAACATTTTCACTTAAATGTGCACTATGCAAGTTTTCTGCCACCTATTTGTCACCATGGAGATGTTAATGCTTTGCTTTGAATGTTCCACCATATGGCATTAAATCTTTCAATCGATCTTGGATTTATTCAATTGCAGTTTTTGCTACATGCTACAAAAATACCTTGAGAAACCTGTATTCTTACTTTGAGTGGGGTCGATCTGGTCATTAATCATTAGTCATTAATTTATGTGGCTGATAGAAAAATTTAATGCCATACTGTGGAACATTCCATGCAAAGCAATAACAAGTACTATAAATATGTTTACACTTTTAGTAATTATTCCTTCTACCATTATTTTTAAACTGCCTCTACTAAAAAAATGTCCTTAATATTTGTTTTGAATAATAAATGGCATGAGGGTGTTTGCAGAATTGTAAGTTAAACATCTATTAAAGGTCTGTGACTACCACGGTTAACTTTTAACTTCTTAATTAGGTTTTTTGTCTCTGCTTTTACAGGACACGGCCTCCTTAGGATCACAAAAGGGAGGGATCACCAAACATGGCTGGCTTTACAAAGGCAATATGAACAGTGCCATCAGCGTTACTATGAGGGTAAAGGAGCCAGTACTTGTATAGTAAATCTACTGCATTGATGCACTTAAATTATATATTTTTTATTCTGTGTTTCAGTCCTTCAAGCGGAGGTATTTCCATCTAGCACAGCTGGGAGACGGCTCCTATAACCTCAACTTTTACAAGGATGAGAAAATCTCCAAAGAGCCCAAAGGAACCATATTTCTGGACTCCTGTATGGGTGTAATCCAGGTAAAAATAAAATGAATTCCCATTGTCATAGTCATGACCACATTTATCCCCCAGTTCTGTGTCAATCCATAGCTTTTTCTAGACACATAATTTAGCATGTTAATTCAAAAAATAACACAATATCCACTAGCCAAACAC
>KN471094.1:291640-304629 GCA_000787095.1 Periophthalmodon schlosseri
TTCCCTCGAGCCAGCTTCATACTGCTGACTCTGAGCAGAACAAGGTGAGTGCTGAGGTCTCACTTCCATGCACTTACCGCACAATCAATGGCACGTGTTAGTGTCTGCTAACCTATTCAACGCAGTGTGCACGCTCCTGAGTCTACCTGTAATGTCAATGGATGGAAAAGATCTAATATACTGACAGCATCAAAATGGCTCCTAAATGCTCCTAAAACACCAGAGCATTTATCCCTGAATTAGAAGTGGTAAAAGACACAGGTTTACATCCGAGCTCGTTGCATGTTTAGCTTTATTTCATGTAAACTGTTTTTCTCCTCAAGTTTGCTTTACATGGGGAGTTGAACAGTGTGAGTGTGCCTAATGAAACTACTGCTCTACATGTAGTAACTATCCATGCTTTTCAATTCATTGTTCTCACTTATTACTAGACTGCACTCACCATAAACTTATTACTGCTATATGTTTAGTTACCTCCTTTATACCATATATAGTTGTATTTTCTGCTGTATGAAATAGGTTATGACTTAACCAGCTGAAAAGGGTTTGCAGCGGGGCTAATCATGTGTCTAGAATGACATCATGTTAAACTTCAAACTGCCGCTGCACTTTGTTAGGCCGCCAACATGTGGTCAGAGTTTAAGGCCTCTGTCACGTCCTAATTAGGTGATCAGCAAAGCCACTGGACGCAATAACTGTAAAAGTAAAACAAGTAAAACCTGAAACTTGTGCAAAACTCTGCTGTAAGGATTTCAACAGGAACCCTCAGAACAGCCCACATCAACCTGGTTTGATTTTAAACGTTGTGTCCTCACTTTTCGAGCGCTGCATGGACAGGCTCCCCTTACTCCTCCGGCCGCTCTCTCCGGTCCTCCGGCCAGAGCCTCCTCATGGTCCCAAAGACTCGTTTTAAAACTCCTTCCAGGCCTTTCTGATGAAGGGTCCGGTGTTTTAAAACTCTGGGGACCTGTCTTTCCAGGCCTTTCTGATGAAGGGTCCGGCATCAGCTTGTCTCCAAGGAGATTGCTTTGTCTTGAATGTTCCACAGTATAGCATTGAACACATCTGTCACTATGGAGACCAACAGGTGACATCACTGGGTCAAGTTACAGGTCAGATTTGTGGAGGTCAGATTGTTTTTTCAAGGTATTTTTAAGCAATAAAACATATGTAATTGAATCAGTGTAAGATTGATACGTTTAATGCCATACTGTAGAATATTCTAAAACAATAACACAATGAACTATAGGGGTTCAAGATTTAGATGTCACTTTTGCAAAATTTACATTTATATTGAGCAATTATGACTGTAAATCATGAAAGTGTACCCCCCACCAGAAAAGTTACCTAGTGCATCTTTAAAGCATGTACATTGATGTATGATAAGATTACTGATTCTATTTTCCAAAGATAAATAATAGTCTCTTGTAACAACTCACAGTTTAAGTTAACATCTGTGTTTTACACCGATTCAATTCATTAAGTTTACTTATCAAGAAAGGAAAAAATAACCCTAATGTTTACTTGGCCAACCTCCAGAAAATGACATTCCCTCCCAGTCGCTCCCACTCTGCTGTGTCAACTTTTTGCCCAAAGCAGCCAAAACTGAAGCAAAACAATCCACCCTATGTTGGCAATGACGAGACTCACAAACTGCCCTAAAAGTCTTGTTCAAACCTTTATCAACCTGTTTAAAATCAGGAATCAGCCGGATCACCACCTCATTTGGAATTATGATAAGGATGTGATGGAAAACAGCACAGTGATATCTCTACTCTTGGCTTGGGGTCAAAAGTTGAGTTTGTAAATCTTGTTAAAGAGTTTCGTCCTTGAAAACTGGCATATTTGTGAACTAATATTTCTTCTGTGACTGTCATTTTTTTTTTATTTTATGGCTGGGTTTCAGATGACATCACAGCATTCTGTAGGTCAAATTATTTAATACAGATAGGGGGCAGGTATAATTAAAATTGTTAAAATGTTTTGTTGTAATAAAGCAAGTTCTGACGTCTAGTCAATAGAAATTATCCGGTAGAAAAAAATAAATAAATTCTTACTGGCTTTTTGTAACAGGTTAGACTCCTACAGGTTATAAACTACCCACCCCTTGTAAAGCGGGCACTGTTTGCATGTTCGCTTTGGAGGTTAGCAAGAATTCCTTCAGGTTTGCTATCCCCACAGTCAAAAGTAAATATTCCCCAATCATTTAATCAGAAACTAAACAAAAACACAGATTTGGTATTTCATATCTTTCTGCTTTTTAAAAATGAACATCAACAGTCTCTCTTCCTCTCTGCAGAATACCAAAGTCCGGAGGTTTGCCTTTGAGCTGAAGATGCAGGATAAGAGCACGTACCTGTTGGCAGCCGACAGCGAGGGGGAGATGGAGGAGTGGATCAACACCCTCAACAAGATCCTCCACAGCAGCTTTGAGATGGCCATGCAGGAGAAGAGGAACGGAGAAGTCCATGATGGTGGGTATACGGACAGGTGCACAGCGCTGTCTACAGCACTGTTGTTTTTGGTAAGGATGGAGATAACCTTGTGTGAATTCAAAACATTTTTTACCATTGCAACATGAGGCTAAATATATAACCAGAAGGGGGTGAGTACATTGCAGGATAGAGCAAATATTATGGCTTGTTTAAGTTGGGGTTTTGTGTTTGAAAATTATTCCCGGTCAGATGTAGTATATTAAAATACGTCATCTGATCAATGTTGATGTCTAAAATGTTTTATTATCATGATCACAAAGTCTGCCTGGTAGTTTGAGGGCTAATGGTCCATAATGTGTTTCTTTTAATAGCATAACATAGCCAGAGCTGTTTGATCACAGCTCAACGGCCTCAACAGAGCAAAACGTTGTTATGTCATATATTACACAACTGCATTTTATGTTATGGAAAATGCCCTAACGTATTGTGTGTGTAAAAAGGATTTAACACAGTGCAAATGTCTGCGCTATGGTGGGATAAGTCTCTGTTTATATATTCTGTACTTGCGCTTGTTTTTAAATATTACTCATTCATTCATTCTAATTGGTTCAGTTTTTACTTATTTTTTATCCTGAACTTGTTACCAGACCACCCAGGCTTCATACAACACCTCCTGTCTACTGGGGGGTGAACTGCACTGCAGCTGGTTCACTAATCTCACTAAATCCTTGAGAGCACAACATTCATTTGACGTTGTGTGTGGTTTCAGTGTCTATATAGGATCTTACTTTTACTGTGCATTAAATAACTGGCTTTTAACTGTCACCAGATAATAAAGATTATACATAGGTAATGTCCTGCCTTAACTCGTGTTAATGTCCCCCATCCCATATGTTTGTATTGCTTCCAGATGATGATCTTGGAAAGTCTGACAGTTCCCCTGGCAGCATGGACAGCTTTCAGGTAGGTCTGCATTATACTCGCCCTTTTTGTTTTGATGTTCCAAGTTATGTTTTCACTAAATTTGCGGAGATGAGAGGGAGATCCTTGTTTCATATCCAGGTCTAGACAGTAGATTTGGTTTGAAATAAATGATATTACTACATTGTTTTAGTGTTACGTTATCTGTTCATGCATGATTACATAGACTCTATATACTGTTTTGTCTCTCTTGTATCATTTGGCACATCATTTTGTAATTTATCTCTACAGTATTGGACAGGTGTATGACTCAACAGCTTAAATCATTCTCTTACTATGCCAAAATATTGACCATATATCATGAGTTCTGTATCTCGTGGTAACCTGTGCTCAGTCACAATTAAAAAGTATATAAATTAACATGAATGAAATGATTTACTACTTTGAAAGCCCACATGGATTCTCCCACATTTCAAGGCAGGTCATTTGGTCAATGGTAAATCCTTGTGTTTGAAGGAATGATTGCGTTGGTACCACCTGACTCTAGCCCCCGTGCGTCTGTATAACATCACTTTATAGACTATGACGGTGAACAGGCTGTAATAGCTAATAAATCCAAAGGAGGAAAAGTTATGTTTTACCTTCCATTCCAATTTAAGGAAATACTTCTCTTCCGCAGAGCTCCAGAGATATTGCGACTAGGCTGCTGAACGAGACCCGGTTAAAGCTTTTCACACTGGATCCAGACACACAGGTATGATCGAGCACACATGACGTCAACATCATTTGCATTAGAATTAGAACGTTCCAAACATTACACCTGTCTAAAGTTATGACTACTCAAGTACATACAGAGTAAATATTTGTGAATCAGTATAATACCTTGTCCTTGTTTACTTACAGAAACTAGATTTCTCAGGAATTGAGCCGGACGTGAAGCAGTTTGAGGACAAGTTTGGCAAGCGTGTGCTGGTGAACTGCAATGACCTCTCTTTTAATCTGCAAAGCTGTGTGGCCGAGAACGAGGAGGGACCCACCACCAATGTAAGAATAAGCCTCAAATAACAGAAAAATTAGCCGCTTGATTAAAGACGGAAGTGCTGGTTATTTATAGTGACCGGATCCACCAGTGATTGTGGAAGTGAAGGGATGTGTTGTCATGGCGACCACAGTGCATGTTTAGCATTAGAGTCTGTATAATGGATTCTGATATCCGGATGTCCTCCCGAATGAAAGGGTTTATTAAAGACTTGAAAGTTTCCGCGGAAACAATAACATGACACCCAGACACCAACAAAACTCAGGGCTGCTGAGGTGATACGCAAAAGCGGCTCCCTCCAGTGACCTGATTGTCATTGGCTACGTTTTCATGCACACGGAAAAATCATGACATAATTTCAGAATGTATTATATTTTTGAAGTCATGTAAACAGTTAAATCTGATGTGCGCAATCTGATTGATCGATTTGGTTTTGGCAAAGAAAATTCTGCAAAAAAAGGCAGACTAAAAGACAAATCAAAAAATAAAATTAAAGATTGAAAGAATTATTTTTAAAATCCACTATTTTAAACCCAATTATTTTTAAATCCGCTTTATTTTAATTGGCATCTAAAAGTGCACTTGACATAATACTACAATATATCTCACTCTGTTCACATCAGCAACTAAATCTCACATAGGCCCACTTCTCTCCTACATCTACAATGCTGTTTTGTTTTTCTTTGTCAGGTGGAGCCTTTCTACATCACCCTGTCCCTGTTCGACATCCAAAATGGCCGAAAGATCTCTTCTGACTTCCATGTAGACTTGAATCACCCATCTGTCAGAGGGATGCTGCCCAGTAACACCAGTCAGTACATAAACGGAGGAGGAGACATCCACACTGAGGTCCGGCTAGTCCACGGAGTGCCAGAGACAGTCATGCAGTATCCCAGACAGGTGAGCAACAAAAATATTTTACAACCAACATTCTTTTATTTAAACTTTGTCATTCATGTCTATGTGTTGTTATTTCTTCTCAGGGAGTCTTTTCAGTAACATGCCCACACCCAGATATCTTCTTAGTGGCAAGAATAGAAAAAGTTCTTCAAGGGGGAATCAACCACTGCGCTGAACCCTACATGAAAAATTCAGACTCCGCAAAGGTATGGACCAACCAAAACCTTTTACATAACCTGTCTCAGCAGATTTCAGCATAACTCCAGATTATACAATGATAATCGCTGCTGTGCTGACCAGTCACACACTCAAAACAAGCATTGACTTTGGCTGAGAAACGTTCTTTTGGGCCCTGAAGGGAGCCCAGTGGTAGTAATTCAATCATCTGGAGAAAATGTATAATGCATTTTGTGAGAGTTCACATTGTTCAGGGGCTGTGAGTGTGTGTCTGTTCTCACTGTGAATGTAAAATATTAGCACTGTTGAAGGACAAAGTTGTGAATACAAGCAATAAAAGCATATCTCCTCTCTCCCGCTAGGTGGCACAGAAGGTTTTGAAAAATGCCAAGCTTGCGTGTGGCAGATTAGGACAATACAGGATGCCTTTTGCCTGGGCAGCAAGGTATGTTTTCATGCTATCTTTTAATTTATGTTGTAATGAGGTGTAGCCTTTTCTTACAGATATTTAGTAATCATTGTGGAATACCATAATAGTTTTATCTAATAATTTTTAAATCTGATGTAGAATGTAGAATGTAGAATGTACTGTGTAGCTATAGCCCGATATAACAGCAAGAGTCCAACAGCCAAAAAGCATGTTAAATACATCTTTATTGAATCATTCACAATGCATTAAATCGTGCTCTACTTATGCTTTTTTTTTAAATTTACGTAACATTTATTTTACCAGGCAAAACATTGAGAACAAACTCTTATTTACAATGTTGGCCTGGGACCTATTCTCATCTTTCAAACGCTTCAAACAATTTTCAGGACAAAAAACATGACAAGTATTTTCTCTCTCCTAGGCCTCTGTTTAAAGATGCTTCAGGAACACTTGATAAAGGAGCTCGCTTCTCAGCACTGTACAGACAGGACGGAAACAAGCTGTCCAACGAAGACATGCTCAAACTGCTGGCTGATTTCAGAAAGTAATAGCATGTGTACTGCGAATATTTCAGAACCAATATGACGAAACTTATTGTAACTGAAGTTCGTATAATCTGCGCTTTCTACATTGATCTTAACTGATTTCTCGGTCTTTATTCCCAAGACCCGAGAAGATGGCCAAGCTCCCTGTAATCCTAGGAAATCTTGATGTTACTATCGACAACGTAGCCCCTGACTTGACGAGTAAGCTCCATAAATCTTTCCTGCTCAGTCCAGACAGGCGTGTCAGTGGGCTGTGTATTTAGTCTGACTCCTGTTCCTGTTTTTAGATTGCGTTACCTCATCCTACATTCCTGTGAAGCAGTTTGATGTCAGTGAGAAGGCCACCATTTTCTTTGAAGTGGAGGAGTTTGTTCCTTGTTTAGCCAAATGTTCCCAGCCTTTCACCACCTACAGCAATCACCTCTATGTCTACCCAAAGTACCTCAAGTATGATGGGCAGAAGTCGTTTGCAAAGGTATTACTAATTACACAACACAATTTCTATAAGTTGTCTGAAACTGCAAATGCTGAAACTACTTTGTCCGTGTTGTACAGGCAAGAAATATAGCGGTATGCATTGAGTTCAGAGATTCAGATGAGGAGGATGCTGTATCGCTAAAGGTAAACTGCAAAAAATGTCTAGAATGTATTAATTTGTAAAAAATCTATTATTTAAATCCAACTTAGTATTACTTGTCATTTTTTCCAGTGCATCTATGGCCGACCTGGAGGACCTTTATTCACCAAAAATTCCTTCGCTGCAGTATTGCATCACCAGCAAAACCCAGAGTTCTATGATGAGGTAAATATTTTGTTCGGAAATTAATTAACATGTGCCAGTCCCAAGCTTGTATAAATGAAGAATGTTGATGTAAAGTCTATAGCAAATAATTTACAACTCTGCAAAAATGATAATTTGCTGCAACCTGAGAGAGAGAAGAAATAATGGATTGGTATGGAATGACGTTTGACGGTTTTGTCTTTTTTTAATTTAGTTTAAAATTGAGCTTCCCACTCAGCTGCACGAGAAACACCACTTGCTCTTTACCTTTTACCACATCAGCTGTGAGAGCAACAGCAAGGCCAGCACCAAAAAGAGGGAACTGGTCGAAACTCAAGGTAATGCATTTGCAAATAAACAATCTATAATGATGAGCTATGATTATTGTTGTATTCTCCTCATTTCTCTTTCAGTGGGTTACGCCTGGATCCCGTTGTTGAAAGATGGTCGTGTGATCATGAACGAAAGTCACATCCCAGTAGCTGCCAACCTCCCCCCTGGATACCTCAGCTGTCAGGAGGGTGCCAAGGTATTAGCATTTTTATCAAGGTATTAACAGAACAGCAGTAATCGATGTATCTCTAAAATGTGTTGTATTTTATAGCACACAAATTCTGAGGTCAAATGGGTGGATGGAGGCAAATCATTATTCCGGATATCTACTCACTTAGTTTCCACAGTCTACACTCAGGTTGGTATAAAAAAATTTAAAAAAACTATAGATTTATAAAATATGACTTTTATTAACATGGTTGTTATGACATCTCTATATGTCTTTTTTGCAGGATCAACACTTGCACAATTTCTTCCATCACTGTCAGAGCCACAAATCTGCATCTCCAGTGTCAGGAGGACAATTGGTCAAATATCTAAAGGTAAACTTTTAAAGGGTTCACCCATCACCTACTCCTCCTACACAATCAAGAGGCTCTCTAAATCCAATCTGCTCATTTATTTTCTGAATGAGAAAAATATTACTATAAAACTATCATCATTCAACCCGTCTTCATAAAGGACAAGGCGAGGAGTAATTGATTTATCAAAGTTGAGTCACAATGTATCAAAAGAACATTTATAAACTTTGTAATGTTAACGATACCATAACAATTGAAATTTATAACATCAGCTGCATACCTTTGGTATTATAACATTGTTCAGTTTACTGACAGGCCATTTAACTTTGTGCAGTGTCCTGAGGGTCAACAGCAGGTCAGCAGTGCGGAGTGGCTCTTGTCCAAATGACTTGGCCAAGCTGTTACAAATGCCCTGCTGCACCACAGCCCAGGGTCTGCCCTGTCCCGTCCACTCAGGCATAAGGCCCATGCTGATATTAGATTAGTTTCCACATGCGTCAGAGCCCACAAAGCTCTTTGTCTGCTTTTTTAAGCCGTGTAATTTTCATTATTACCGGGCTAATTAAATGATTTGCTTATTAATGTCCTCTCTTTATCTTGTGACATCAGAGTCTACATGCAATGGAGGCTCATGTAATGATCAAGTTCCTGCCCACCATCTTGAATCAGCTGTTCCGGGTGCTAACCACTGCAGCCCAGGAAGATGTGGCTGTCAATGTGACCAGGCAAGAATCGATAATAAAACATAATGATATGATCCTAGTACAAAGTGTTATTTATAGGTAGTTTATAAGTTTGTGTTTCCTCTTAGAGTCATGATTCACATTGTTGCTCAGTGCCATGAAGAAGGCTTGGAGCATTACTTGAGATCATACGTGAAGGTACAAACTTCAGCTAACTTCAGTATTATTTACTTGCATGTGCAATAGAGTAAAATGTTATAATTGTTTACTTTTCTGCAGTATGTATTCAAGACTGAGCCTTACACATCAGCCAACAGCAGAACAATTCATGAGGAGCTGGCCAAAGCCATGATGGCCATCTTGAAGCCCTCCACTGACTTCCTCACGAGTAACAAACTGCTCAAGGTGAAGCATATTGGTGGTAAATCAAGTGATCTTGGCCCTTAAGATGGATGTGTTTTGTTAACTATTCATTCTGCATTATTCTGTAGTACTCCTGGTATTTCTTTGAAGCCCTGGTCAAGTCCATGGCTCAGTATTTGATCGAGAGTTGTAAGGTGAAGGTAAGTGTAACCCATTTATACTGATCAGCATATACTCAAAAAGACAAAACATTTTTTTTACATTTTTATAATGTTTTATATTTCAGCTCTCCAGAAATCAGCGTTTTTCTGCATCCTTCCATCACACGGTAGAGACTTTGGTCAATATGATAATGCCACATATCACCCAGAAGTACAAAGACAATCTGGATGCAGCCCGAAACGCCAACCACAGCCTTGCAGTCTTCATCAAGGTTAAAATTTGCAATAATGATCTATTTATTTGTTTGTTTTAAAATCTGTAATCATTAACAGAAACTTTCTACATCCATTTTGCAGAGATGCTTTAACCTAATGGACAGAGGCTTTATCTTTAAGCAGATCAACAACTACATGAACTGTTTTGTACCTGGAGACCCTAAGGTAAAACTTATAGATAACCAACACCATTGTATTTTAAGTTTTATCGCTAAATTACTTTTTAATTTACAGACATTGTTCGAATTCAAGTTCGAATTTCTACGTGTTGTGTGTAACCATGAACACTATGTGCCACTGAACCTGCCTATGCCATTTGGAAAAGGAAGGATACTGAGATTTCAAGGTAGGACGGCACAACTATCACCTATTCTAGCTTGGTTGACATGCTAACAATTGTTATTTTAATATACAAAATGCATGGTTCTTCTGTGTTTCTATATTAGATGTATTGTCTCAGGACAATACAGTGGAGTCTGATAATGCAGTAGGTAGGTGAAAGTTCTGCTGCTGTCTGTCACTTAAAATGCTGCAGACGTCAAACTAATCACAATTAGTTTTAAATTTAATCAAAGAAGAATCAGTTATAATCCTATGTTGCTTGTACTGTCTAAAGATCATTTCCCAAATAAAAGATTAAAATGTATTTGGTAAACTTTCAGCCTTGCATTCCAGGTTTTCTAGATTGAACATTTTTCTGTGACGTAATATTGCCTGTGATTGCTGGACTTGGTTTTCATGTAAATAAACCCTGACCCTGACAGCTGCCTCTGTTCAATCACTAGCTCTAATCCTATTTGTCCACAATAATCAAAGCTGATGTGGAACAACACTCTCTGACACCACCTGCATCTGTCAAATGTCCAAGTCGACGTCTGTCTTTTTGTATGTTTACAGTCTGTCAGACAAATGATTATCCAGTACAATTACAGTTGTTTTAAAAATCTGTTTGTGCATGTAAAATTGTTTATGTGATCCCTTGTCCACCACTACTAATCTCTTCCTCTCTTGCTGGTCCCGGCAGATTACCAGCTGGATTACTCTCTGACAGACGACTTCTGTAAAAATCACTTCCTGGTGGGACTGCTCCTCAGGGAGGTGTGTGCAGCACTGCGGGAGTTCAGGGAAATCCGTCAGATCTCTATCTGTGTGCTGAAGAACCTGATGATCAAGCACACGTTTGATGACCGCTACACCTCCAAGGTATGACACTGTGACAACGACCCCTCAGTGTATATTTTATTTGGGCCTTGTTCAAGACATTATTTTGTGTTTCAGAGCCAACAAGCCAGACTGGCCACTCTGTACTTCCCCTTGTTTGGCCTGCTCCAGGAGAATGTAAATAGACTGAATGTGAAAGAGGTTTCCCCCCTTACAGTCAACCAGTCCAACAATGTAAGGGCGCCATCTAGTGGTTTGAGTGGAAACATTTATCAGTGTCAGATTACGCATTACTTTTAAGCACTCCCCATATAACTGTATTATCATTGCATTTCTTGCTTGTAATTGTACATTATTGATGTTTTAGAATGGGAAAGAGGAGTCCCTCTTCACCAATACTTTGATGACCCCTCCAAGATCCAGCACTTTTTTGGACACCAGCTTGCACAAAGATGTTTTTGGAGCTATTTCTGGTGAATAAAATAAACATTAGTGTTTTCTATTAAATTATGAAAAATTAACGGTAAAACTGTTACCATAGCAGCTTCACCTCACAACTCATCCACTCCAAACATTAACCTGGTGCGAAACGCAGATTCCCGGGGCTCCCTCATCAGCACTGACTCTGGGAACAGCCTGCTAGAGAAGAGCAATGACAAGAGCAACTCTCTAGACAAGGTACACCACATGAAATATGACTTGATTGATACAGGTTTTACTATTTTATATATTAAATTATTGTTAAATGAATTAATACAATTCACTTTTTTTACGGTTTGTAAGGATCCATGTTAATTCATTGATGGGAAGGGAAAAATTATGTAAATGCGATGTAAACAGACCAATATAAAATCCATTATTTGTGTGTCATTGTTAACCACATGGCTGTCAGACGGAGACCTTTATACGGAGACACTCCGTATAAAGGCACTGGCCTAAATGCTGCAGGGCCTCTTGAGTCCATGTTCTCCAAATGTAAAAAGTGTGTTACTGTGGAGTTGTCCCTGCTCTCTGGCCCCATGTGAGCCTGAACCACAGTCCAACACTGCAACACAAGTACAATCTTTCTGTGTCCCACCTGGGAGTGTGAAGTCTGTGTGGAGTGTGGTGAACTCTGAGCCCTTTCACGTCCAGATAATCTCAGGCTTTGGTCCTCTGTTCTCCTGAGAGTCCTCCTGACTAAACCACACTGGCTTTATCTGACCTTCTCTGGAGGCTGATAAGCTGCGCTGTTAAGAGATTTACCTCTTATTTGCTCTGCACTTTCTTTGTGTTGACTTGATAATGAAGAAAACATTGCACTTTAAAGATCTTCTCAGCATGAGCACATATTGTCCAAACAATATATACTTAAAATAAAACACATATTCAGTGAAGATCCTACCATGCATCATTTGGCTCCTTATAATCTCAAGTTTAATTCACAAAAATAACTGTAAAAGTTAATGGCATCATGTTTTCCATAATGTCACTCAGTCTTAATCATCCTCACTCCAACAATTTTCTTTTATACCAACAAACCACTTGGTGGTGCTGCTGCTCCTCTCTGCTTTTCTCTTCAAAAGCAGAGTGCGTTTTGTGTTGACATAAAATCTGTACAAAGCATAGATCCCTGGTACAAAGCCTAGAATGTTGGTCAAGAATATGTGTGAAATGTGTGTGAATAACCAAAAGGTTCTGTGCTGAATACTGCAGAACCAGCCCCCGTCCACTGTGGGAAACACACTGAGAGGAGACAAACTGGACCAGACCGAGATTAAGAGCCTCCTCATGTGCTTCCTGCATGTGCTTAAAAGCATGTCTGAAGGTAACAGCAGCACAGCATCGCATTACCAAGATTTCATTTAAGTTCAGATAAAGTAACTGTAAAATATAAATCTGTTTCAGACGCTCTGTTCACATACTGGCACAAAGCCTCTTCTGCTGAACTGATGGACTTCTTTACCTTGTTAGAGTGAGTCATTTAGACTATACTGATGTACGCGGTAGTGTCTATAGTTGAGTTGTATTGTATAATCTGTTTTATGTTATGTTTTTTCTTAGAATATGCCTTCATCAGTTCAAATATATGGGGAAGCGATACATTGCAAGGTAATGTTGTCAATAAACACATCTCACGTCCAAGTATTTTTATCGTAGTGTGTTATTATTGTAATTATAGTTGTCAAATTGTGGTTGTAAAGATGCTTAGCTGAAAATAACCACATTCAAAGCAACAAAGAAAAGAAAACAAAAGACAAAAAATAAAATAATAATAATAATA
>KN471095.1:0-11224 GCA_000787095.1 Periophthalmodon schlosseri
GCTCATCTTTGTGTCTGTTTGAAAATATAACATTTTGTGACTTATTTTGTGTTTTGTCACATTCACCAAAATTATAAATTAGAGGTTACGGCCCTCAGTTGCTCTTACTTTTTAGATTTTTTAATTTCTTGGAGCTCTACTTTATACTTCTACTTGAGTAATATTATACACTATACTCTTCTACCCACCTCTGGTCTCAGTTTAGGTCTGCTTTTAACCTGGTTTAGTTCTGACTTAGACCGGTTCTAGTCCTGGTTTAGTCCTGGTTTAGACTGGGTTTAGTCATGGTTTAGTTCCAGTTTAGTCCTGTTTTAGACCTGTTTTAGACAGGTTAGTACTGGTTTTGTCCTGTTTTAAACCTGTTTTAGTCCTGGTTTAGACCTGTTTTAGTCCTGGTTTAGTCTCTTTTAGTTCTGCTTTAAAAACAGAAGCACAGATTAATTTCGGTGTAATATGCTGATCAGCCTGTTTCTCCTCTCCTCCCTTGTCCTCCATATTTTTAAAGTACATCTCCATAATTACCCAGCATCCCCCATGCACCATGTCCCTGCCAGCTCATTTAGGCTCATGTTTGTGTTTTATCTTGCACCTGTCACTCCTGTCGTTGCACCTGCCACTTCTGTTTTCGCACAGGCAGACACAGGGACTCTTCAGGACCTGTCAGCAGATTCATGTGCGACCTGTATGTTTGTGTGAGTGTTGAGGAGAGAGGGAGGAGAGAGAGATGGCGAAAGGGAGAGAGGGAGGAAAGGGAAAGGAGGAGGAAGGAGAGAGAAGAGAAGGAGAGAGAGGGAGGACAGAGGGAGAGAGAGGGAGGAGAGAGAAGAGTGTCTGCATACACTGGTGTATGAATGTATGTGTGAATGGGTGAGTGGTTCCTTGTAAAGCGCTTTGAGTGCTTAGAAGATGGAAAAACGCTACGTATAAAAATGTGTCCATTTACCAAATGTGACCATTCAGAAGTAAAATACCCCCTCTTTAATACCCCATGGAAGTAAAATACAACCTCTTTAACTATACAAAGTGGACCATTATTTTACACTTTGTTCATTAACAACAGTATTGGTTTGAAATGTCTTAACACAAACAGGTCCATTGACTTCCTAGAGAACTGATAGCGGCATTTCACTGTAACAAGTAGCAGTCACATGTTTGTATTGTTGAGAATGAGCCAGAGTTAGATACATTCTTTTAATCTACCCCCATTTAGACCTCTACCGGTACACGCCCACTGTGATGTACGCACTTTCTTCTCCTTTTATTTTCTTAATCGGTGATACATGTAGGTTTCAGCAGCACTGTGTGGTCATTTTGGTACAAATGAAAAAAAAACATTCTATTGTTCCTTCTGTGTGGACTAGTGACGTGAGGTTTGTTAAAGGTCTTACATTACACAAACCTGACTCTTTATAACCATAGATTGTACATATAAATGGACATAGCTAACCTGCTAGCCGCTGTGTTCCAGACAGGAAGTGATCATGGGTGTGCTTCTGGCTCCATCAACTCAAATTGGCCCCTATAACTGCTCTAGCTTGATGAGCTTCATTTGACTGGAGCCAAACGCTGTGGGTGACGTCACTCCCTCAGTCCACTTCTTTATACAGACTATGGATATAATGCTGTTACCTCATCAAAAACATACCTGGAGTTGTGTTTTGTTTCATTCACACATGTTTGAGTAACCCTTTATTATTAGTCTGTCTGCATCTCCAAAGCTCAAAATGCTCTGTTCCACCTTGTGATGTCATGAAGTGGTAGTTTTCAAGTTAACAGCTCCTTTTACCTTTAGTTCAGTAGAGACTGGAAATTCCATGGCTGAAATCATCCAAATGATTCTAGTGAAGGTGTTTGGAGTTTAAAAACACAGTGGAGCAATTCTTGTATTACCACATGACATCACAAGGTGGAACAGAGTGTTTTCAGTTTGAGAGAAGAACTCAACCTAAGGGTTTGTGCGTTAAACATGTGTGAATGAAACAAAACACAACTCCAGGTCTGTTTGTGATGAGGAAACAGCATTAGAACATAGACCAGAGAATAGTGTAATATGGCCCTTTAGATAGTGGGCTCTTTTAACTGGACGCTGAACTGACACAAGAATCAGCACAGCAGCAGAGAGGCAACACGAGTGAGAAATTTGAGCACAAATTACTATATAATTGTTGTAGTGCAGCATATTATGTAGATTCTGCATCATTTGAATGTGTAAATGCAAACGCCCTCTCAGACTCCCTCAGTGTGTGTCATGGTCTGTTCACCTTTGAGGTGTTATGATAATACTCAAATGTTTCCTGTTAAACTTAAATGTCATTACCACTCATGTGTTTAGAATGTGCTCCCTGCTTTTTAAACAAACACAAGCCTAAATGTTCAGCTTATGTCACTGCAATCTAAGAAAGAGGAAGTGATGTCATTATTATCTCCTCTGGACAGGACTTCCTATTGGTCAGCCATTTCCTGTGTGACTTGTGGCGTTTCCTCTGGTGTCCTTACTGGGCTCCCGTAGGAATAAAGTGCATTCACATCAAAGGGTTAACAAAAATCTTAAAGAAAATTGTAACCATGTTTTAAATTAGACCTATTCTGCAAACTGGACTTTTCAGAGCTTTAACCATCTTCTAGTCGTTTCTTCTCATTGACCCTCTGAAGTTGTATTTGGAGTGATTCATGTTTGAGTCATTTTTAATCTCTTATTTTCAAGACGCCATTTTGCCGATCAACCCCCCATTCTCACCTCCACTGGTACACGCCCACTGTTACGTATGCGCTTCCTTCTCCAGTTTTATTTTCTTAATTGATGATACATGTAGGATTCGGCAGCGTCACGTAGTCATCTTGGTACAAATGAAAAAAAGTACTACTCCTACTACTACTACTACTATTACTACTACTAGTACTATTACTGCTGGTGCTGCTACTACTACTACTCAGAGGTGGTAGAGTAGCCAAAAAATGTACTTAAGTAAGAGTAACTTAAAGAGTGACTGTTGGGCCGTAACATCTGATTTATAATTTTGGTGAATGTGACAAAATATGAAATAAGTCACAAATGTGGTATTTTCAAAGAGACACAAAAATGAGCCAAACTAAATCATATCTAAAGGAGCTGCAAGTAACACAATGTTCAAATCATTTCATATTGTCAACATAAAGCTCAAGTCACTTTAGATTTACTTACAGTGGGAAGAGGAACCACAACTTTTACTCAAGTAAAAGAGTACTGTTACACTGGACAATATATTACTCAAGTAAGAGAACTGTTAATTCAATAAATGTATTACTCTAGTAGGAGTGAAAGTACGCTGCTAGAAAAGTTCTTCTTTAAAAAGTTAAAAAAGAGTAAATGTATCTACCCACCTCTGTATATATAAAGTGTGTGGAACAATGGAGGCTAGGCAGGGTGTTGTTGCACGCTGTTCCCAGGACGGAGGCACTCAGGCTGGGTGTGGTGAGGGGTAGAGGGTCTTGAAAGTCCTCTCTGTTGGAACAATCTGTACTGAACACACCAATATGTGTGATACAGAGTAAGAAATATATAGGTTATAATTGGTATGATGGAGGCTTAAACTGGACTTTTCAGATCTTTAACCATATTCTCGTTGTTTCTTCTCAATGAGCCTCTGAAGTTGTATTTGGAGTGACTCATGTTTGAGTAATCTTTAATCCCTTATTTTCAAGACGCCATTTTGCCAATCTACTCCCTTTTTCACCTACCCCCGTTTTCACGCCCACTGTGATGTACGCACTTCCTTCTCCAGTTTTATTTTTGGAGCTACTCGTAGGATTCGGCAGTGTCGTGTAGTCATTTTGGTACAAATGAAAAAAAAAAAATCCACTGCTCGCTAGTGTGATGTGCAGCTATCCATAGGAGGGGCCAACAGCATGTGGCGCTTTGTTATGATGAGGAGGAGGAGCAGAGGAGGAGGAACAAAGGAGGAGCAGATGAGGAGCAGAGGAGGAGCAGAAGAGAAGGAGCAGAGGAGCAATAGAGGGAGAGCAGAGGAAGAGCAGATGAGGAGGAGCAGATGAGGAGGAGCAGGTGAGGGGCAGGTGAGGAGCACAGACAGAGCATGGAGGGGCTAAGTTTTGGACTGCTTTGTAGGTCATTATTAGGGATGCACCGATCCTGGTGTCAAATATCAGCACTGATACACTGTCTCTGCTCTGGTATCAGCTGCGATCAGGTATCGGCAGATACTTAAAGCTTTAGTATCGGAATCTGTATCAAAACTGTATCTGGTGGTGTTGTAGATGTGGGATGGAAATGAGAGTATCATCCAATATGACACCAAGACTGACATATGGTGAAGCGGGGACCAAGCAGCCATCCACACAGATGCTGAGACGATGAGGAGCACTTCAATTTTATCACCATAGAGTTTGTTGTGTAAAAAAACATGTGGAAATGACTTGTAAACAAACAAACAAACAAACAAACAAACAGTTATCATTGTTGTCACCATCATCAACATTATCATTATTTCGTCACAATGTAAAGATTCTGTTCACATCGTGGTGGATAATGATAGAGTAAGATTTAGTTGTGTCCAGAGAAGATGTGTAAGAACTGATGTGATCTGTTTACATTTGGCCATGCACAGTAAGTCCAGTTTCCTTGGATAGGCGCTCCAGGGGGCGCTCTTTGGATTTAAGGTGACTCAGCTCAGGGGTAAACCAGGGCAGACCTACAAGAGCTCACAGCGTTTTCAGAGGTGCCACAGAGTCGAGGGAGGAGTTTAGAGTCTTGTTCTTCATTGGTCTGGTGATTTTGGACTTTGGGGGTTAACATCAAAAATTATGTTGAATGGAACAACACCAGACCAGCTCAAATATAAAGCCCTTAGTAAATGATGAGACAGACAGGGTCAACTCAAAACTGAGAGCAAGTCTGGGGAGAAGAAGGTTCTGGGTTCAACTCCTGGGTCTTTTTGTGTGGAGTTTGCATGTTATCCCCGTGTCTGGGTCAACACAAAACATGCACAATAGGTCAAATCCTCCAGCTAATGTAGTCCTGACCAAGACTGGCTTAAGATCTGGAGATGGGTCCCACTGCCCCTGACAGGTTTAACCCAGAGACACTGAAGGATGGGTCAAATGCAGAGGACACATTTACAGGACCTAGATGTTTTGTCTATGATTCATTTCTTTCCCAACTCTTAGGGTTTGTACTTGGTCTGGTTTGGTCCTGGTTCAAGTTTAGCCTGGTTTTAGTCCTGGTTTAGTTCAGTTTTAGACCTGGTTAGTCCAGTTTTAGTCCTGGTTTGGTGCAGTTGTTGCTGTAGGTTAATTCTGCTGTCAGTGTGTGGACCTGGTCCAGTTTTAGTTCCGGTTTGGTCCAGTTTTAGTCCTGGTTTGGTGCAGTTGTTGCTGTAGGTTAATTCTGCTGTCAGTGTGTGGACCTGGTCCAGTTTTAGTTCCGGTTTGGTCCAGTTTTAGTCCTGGTTTGGTTCAGTTTTAGTTCTGGTTTGGTCCAGTTTAAGTCCTGGTTTGGTCCAGTTTTAGTCTTGGTTTGGTCCTGTCTTAGTTCTGGTTTGGTCCAGTTTTAGTAATTGCTGTAGGCTCATTCTGCTGTCAGTGTGTGGACGTCCGCCCCTCTTTGTTTAAAGCAGACGCTGATGGCGTCTGTTAAAAACCTTCACTTTAAAACAATGGGACCAGGTTAAATTTAGAATCTCCAGAAGCTCAAACAGACAGAATACATTTAACTGAGTCAGACATCACCATAGACAGTTTATTAAAAACGATATGATACTTTTGGCAGGTATCAATACTAAAACAGTCCCATTCACAGGACAGAAATGAACCTTTCCTGAATAGCTTTAGAATGATCTTGAGCTGTATCTTTCACAAGTATAAGACACATAGACTAGTACACGCCCATGGACCACTATGGAACCTACTGGACGACTGAGGGATTACACAGATATAAGGCCACATGGGGATAGAAAAGAAAGTACTACCATTTAATGTTGAAAATCACATTATTCTGTCAAAATAAAGAGTGTTTTTTGTTATCATCATCGTGGTATGACGACGCTATTAGCTTCATGTTAAAAGATGCACCGTGGAACTTTTGTTGTAAAGCCCATCATGAAACCTGCACTCATTCAGTTAGAGGTGTTTTTATTGCTCAGCAATGTCTTGAAAAATATTGGTCTAAACCAAGTCTAAACCTGGTCTAAATTCGGTCTAAATCCGGTCTAAACCTGATCTAAACCTGGTCTATATCAGTATGTGTGGTATGTCATTGGTCTCCACTTTTCATCAGGTCCAGATAAAGCCTCTCATCCTAAACCAGGACTAAACCAGGACTAAACCAGGACTAAACCAGGACTAAACCGGGACTAAACCAGGTCTTGGTCTCATGTCTCTAGAACAGCTCCATGTTATAAATGTGGATGTGTTATTGGACCAGGCCGTAGCTGGTACCTCTCCCTCCCTTCATCTGCCCTTTCACCCCCTCTTCTCCTCCTTCATTCCTCCACCTCCACCCCGCCCCCCTCCTCTCGCTCTCTCTCTCCTTCACACCTGCACCCTTCTCTCTCTGCTCTATCTCTCCTCTAACTTTCCCTTTTTCACTCCCTTCTCTCACCCCCTCTCTCCTCTCACCCTCACTCTCCCTCTCTATCTTTCTCTCTCTTTTCTTTCTCTTCCCTCTCTCTCTCCCCTCATTCCCCCTCACTCTTCTTTCTCTCATTCTTTCTCTCCTCTCTTATCCCTTATTCCCCCTCTCCCTAGCTCCTGCTCTCTCCCCTCTCTTTCATTCTCTTGCTCTCTCTCTCTCCTCTCTCCCTCGCCTCCAGCCCTGACTCTCCTCCTCTCCTCCCTCTCCTCCCTCTCTCTCTTTCACTCCCACACAGACACTGCACAGATCAGACTGCTCTGCCTGTTTAAAACTGGTACTAAGTTCATAGGATTTTTCAATCTGTTTTAAGTCGAGGTATTTTTTTGTGTTTTGAATAAATGTGATGATTTTGTGAGTATCCTGCCTTCTACAGTTTAACAAAGGTACTACAGTCCCATCTGAGCTTGTGTGTCCAGAGCCTTAACCTGCAGATACAGACACATCCAAGTGTGTCTCATTCTCAGTATATGGACAGGCCTCATGTGAAAGAACCTCCAGAATTCACTCACTGAGCTGCAGAGGCTGCACTAGCACTGATTCATGATTGGCTGCAGGTGCTGGGGTTTAGGTAGTGACCATTCAAATCAGAGAGAGTCCTTTTAGGTTTAAATCAACTGGATTTCAGCATTGAACTGGCAACCCAAATAAGCGAGTCATGTGAGGCTCATTCTGCTTTCTGATTGGATAATCATCTTGAACCAAAACACCAAATTATAACATAAACAGCTTTTCCATCATGTCCAGTGTATTTGTCATTAAGAATAAATCAGCATTACTATTGTATCATTGAAAGTTATATTTGATCTGATCATGTTTACCTCGTGTCTGGGGTCACAGGTTACGTTTATGAAGTTTAAAATCTTACAGGTCTTTTCACAGGTGAGAGGTTTTGGTTGGACGTTGGATGATTGACAGTTTGATTTGGTGTAACACATGCGGCCCATCCTTCAGTCTCTCTCCTCCTCTCTCCTCTCCCCGTCTCTCCTCCCCTGTCTTCCTCTTCCCTCCTCCCTCTCTCTCTCTCACCCCTCCCCTCTCTCTCTCTCTCTCTCTCTTCACTTTTGTTCTTTCTAAATAAAGTCCCAGTGAATGCTTTAACACTATTTCTCCTTTAGGGTCTCTTATCCTTCAGTCTTTCACAGAGTCATTTGTTTGTTCTTCTTTTGTTTCTCCTGCCCTCCCTCTCTCTCATTTACCCCACCTCCTCTCCCTCCTCTCTCTCTCTCTCCTTTTCCCCCTCTTCTTCTCTCTTATCCCTTCGTTTTGCCCCCCATCCCTCTATCTCTCTCTCCTCTCCTCCGTCTCTCCTCTCCTCTCTCTCTCCTCCCTCTTTTTTGTCAAATTCCAGTCTGGTTTCCAAGGCCATAGAAACATGTGTGTGGTCATTAGTTTCACACCTCTCTATATCTCCCTTACCTCCCTCTGTCTCTCTCTCACTTCCTTTCCCCCCTTCCCCCCTCTCTCTCTCCCTCCCTCTCCTCTCTCTCTCTCACTCCCTCTCTCTTTCTGACCCTTTCCTTTTTCATTCACTCTTTTATTCACTGTTTTTCCCTCCCCAGTTTGACCCGGGACCCCAAAGCCCACCCAAGAGTCTGTGACCACAAAAGCTAAGACGAACTACAGAGGCTCATTTAAGGAACTGCATATGAAATAAACCTCAGCAAACTGTCCTCAGATAGCAAGTCCATTATCCAATCAGAAAGCAGAATGAGCCTCACATGACTCTCTCATTTGGGTTGCCAGTTTCAATGTTGAAATCCAGTTGATTTAAACCTAAAAAGACTCTCTCTGATCTGAATGGTCACTACCTAAACCCCAGCATCTGCAGCCAATCATGAATCAGTGCTAGTGCAGCCTCTGCAGCTCAGTGAGTGAATTCTGGAGGTTCTGAGCTTTCACATGAGGCCTGTCCATATACTGAGAATGAGACACACTTGTATGTGTTTCTATCTGCAGGTTAAGGCTCTGGACACACAGGCTCAGATGGGATGGTGTAGTTTTTAAACACAGAGCACAGTGTCTGTGGACTGTGTCTCTCTCACCTCTCTTATCTCTTGTTATCTGAACATGTGGATTCCTGTCACAGCCCTTCAAACTGAGGACCTGCTCTGATACACTGTAAAAGCAGCTCTTAAGGGCAAAATGAGATTTGTGCTGTAAACAAGTCCCTCTCAAATAACATTACAGTCAGAAGCTAGCTAGCATTAACCAGCAGTTTTTCAGTTAGTCACTCACCTTTTTGTTGAAAATCTAACTCCTAAACAGGACCATGAACACTTGTATTGATCACAGGCTCCAGAAAATGTGCTGTTTAAATCACTTGTGTTTTTTTTATTCAGTTTTCAGACAAATTTCGAGCTTTTTTCTTAATGTGTGCATTGTGTCGCCATGGTAACTGCTGACCATTCCGCCATAGATATTCATGTAGAACACCCTCAGCATGATATCACTGTAAAGTATCAATAAAAAATACAGAGAGAGGTCAGTGTGGTTTTGCTTGAGGAGCAGAGGAAGAGGGCTGCAGCAGGGCGCGGTTCTTCCATGTCTTTGTCAAGCTCTTCCTGTGAGGGAAAGCCCAGGAACAAGCCGCAACTCTTGGCTAAAAATGTCCCTGAGTGTCCTGGATGTGTCACTGGGACACTGTGAAAGGGCAGCAGGATTCATCTCAGTTTGAATGGTCGCAACTATGTGTGTCAGATGCCTTCTCTGTGTGTCAGATGCCCTCCCTGTGTCTCCATGGGGTCTTAGTCTGTTTAAAAGTATGAATATGAATTCCAAATATTATTGCAATTACAATATGTGTAAAATAATTTAGGTTCAAGTCCCTGTCCCTGATTTTTATCATCTTAAAAACATGAAAAACAGAACCAGTTCATTTGAAACAGTTTGCAGTGGTCCAAAGTTATTCCTCACTTACTTTATGCATTCAGAGCATTCTAATTATTCACCATGATGAATTTATAAGCACTTTTAAATCTCAGAGACAAGAGCAGAGTTTTGCCGTCACCAACATCCAAATAGAATAAAAGGTTTTCTGATCTACATAATGTTGTTTCCTCATCACAAACACACCTGGAGTTGTGTTTTGTTTCATTCACACATGTTTAACACACAAACCCTGCATATTTATGCTCTTCTCTCAAACAAAAAACACTCTGTTCCACCTTGTGATGTCATATGGTAATACACTCCACTGTGTTTTTAAACTACATATAACTTAATTAGACTCATTTGGATGATTTCAGCCCTGGAATGGCCAATCTCTAAAGGTAAAAGAAGCTGTTAACTTGAAAACTACCGCTTCATGACATCACAAGGTGCAACAGAGCATTTTGAGCTTTGGAGATGTAGACAGACTAATAATAAAGAGTTACTCAAACATGTGTGAATGAAACAAAACACAGCTCCAGGTATGTTGTTGAGGAGGTAACAGCATTATAACATGGCTAAAAGCTCACAAGGGACAATTTTGCGTAATATATGTCTGTGTAATCCCTCAGTCGTCCAGTTATGATCCATAGTAAAAGAAAAATTAAAATCTGTTGACTGGACAAAAAGTTGTAGGAGTGAAGAAGTGGCTTGGATGAGCAGCGAAACGTCTTCACTACTATAACTTTTTGTCCAGTTGACAGATAAACGTCTTCCTACTATAACTTTTTGTCCAGTTGACAGATTTTAATTTGTCTTTTACTTTGCGTAATATGGGACCTTTAAACCTAACCTAACCCCCCCACCCCCACCCCACCCCATTTGGACAATATATCTGTACTGGGGCAAGCAAGACACGTTTTGCTCAAATACATGGGAAAATCAGGTACAGGGCCTTTAACCATAAACAAGATAAATAAATCTCCAACGTTAAACCAAATTCTACCATAGAGCTATAATAATTTTGCCATTTCTCCACAGGTTTTCTAGTCCATTGTGTCCACGCTCAGAACGTATCCACCACTACCAATGTCACCACTCCTGAGCTCACCACACCTGTCAAGCCTGCCACCACAGTACACAGTACACATGTCAGCACGGTAAATGCCCCAAACACAACCACCATCACTCATACCACTGTGAAACAGAGCACGGGAGCGCCCCGTAGCACTGTGGCTCACACAATGGAACCCACCCCAGTGGCTGGTATCACCATGATATCACCCTCTTCTACAACACAAAAGCCCTCTACTCCATCTGCTGGTGGAGGCGCGGTACAGCAGCCAAGCATCACCACTGTGTCAAAGCAACAGGAGCACCCACTATCCACAACACCCAAGAGCGCTGATCAGAGGTGGGTAGCATTGTCAGAAGTATCAAAAATCATATAGTAATCGATTCTAAAACTAGTATTGAAACTAGATCCTCATTGTTCGCAGGTATTGATATTAAAAAAGTCCCATTCACAGGACAGAAATGAACCTTTCCTGAATAGCTTTAGAATGATCTTGAGCTGTATCTTTCACAAGTATAAGACACATAGACTAGTACACGCCCACGGACCACTATGGAACCTACTGGACGACTGAGGGATTACACAGATATAAGGCCACATGGGGATAGAAAAGAAAGTACTACCATTTAATGCTGAAAATCACATTCTATGTC
>KN471095.1:11284-43952 GCA_000787095.1 Periophthalmodon schlosseri
AGAGTGTTTCTTATTGAGTATCGAGTCTATTCCTTAGTATCAAAATTGAGTTTGAAATTTTAGTATCATAAAAATGCTACAATGAAATGTCCCTGTGAAGAGCAGAAGTCTATCAGCTCAGAAGTTTTGAAAAGAAAGCCACTGGGCCTGTTTCTGTGATTGAGCTGATTTAGATCAATATTGCAGTTTACAATGTAAGAAAATGTAAAATCCTGATCTATGAACATTCCAGTTCAGTAATAAATACTGGGGCTGCACGATTTTGGTAAAAAAAAAAAAAGAAGTGCGATTTTTCTGACAAGCTGGGAGCTCCACAGCCCCACCCACAAGTTCACTGAGGTTCAGGAAGTAAATTTTCCATTCATTTTTCCCATAGACTTTTAGAAAAAAAATCAAATATTAAGATTTCAAAGACACCGTGAAGGCTAACCAGCTACATGCTAACCATAATAACTCAGCGGTTTATAAAGTTTTGGAAAGAGATTTTAAATGCAAGTATAAGTCTTGTCGTCATTAGTTATCACAGAGCTGATTAGTCCTGAGCTTTCAAACTTTTAATATTAATTTTTTTTTTTGGGGGGGAAAATCTGTGAAAAATAAATGGAAAATTTACTTCCAGAACCAGGGGCAGGCGCTATTTAGCTCCATTACATTAGCAAAAAGTTGGACATTGTAAACAACTCCAGAAGCATTGACATCTGAGAAAGACTGAGATCTGAATATCTGATAAACTAATACAAGAATCCCATGCATTTTAGAACATGTTTGCAGAGGTCCCAACTACAGGTATAAGATTTTTTTAAATAAAACACAGGACACTTTGCTGTTTGCAGACGACATTCTGACTATTAACTGAATAACTGCAGCCTTTGTGATCTGATATTTGCACTAAATTGTGATTTCGATTTGATAACAATTAATTGTGAAGCCTAATAAATACCTCAAAAGAATCTTAACATGTCTTCTTAAAGCACATTCTGTAGTTGCCATGGTCGTGGTTGGCTGCTCTTGTGGCTGAGTGGCTGGCACACTGTGCAGTTTTTAAACTTTATGCTACATTTTTAAAGTCATATTTTTGACCAAGGAAGTGCAGCTTGTGGAGTTCAAAAGACAGAAGTTAAGTTAATTTGATTGTGTGATTTGAGCAGTTTGTTTTTTCTGTATCCATGGCAACCGTGCATGTAGCTAGCTATGCTAACCAGCTAGCTCTGAAATGCTACAGACTTTCTACACCAAATATACCAGAAGATGTTCCAGAGAGAAATGTCCCGTCTCATCTCCAACTGAAACAACAGAGCAGAGAGAGACTTAGGAGAGGCTTTCCTGTTGTGAGTCCAGAACTCACCTGGCGCCCCATGGAGGCTGCTGTGATACTGCAGGGCACAGAGGACAGAGAGGAGGGACATTTTTGTCCTGAGTGTTGTTACTCACCTTCAAAACGCCCTGACACAGATCTGATGACTCTACCTGTTGAGCTGCACTGAGACTTTGGTTTGAGGTTTTCTGTTATTGTTGTATTTTACAGTGTGTTTAAACTGCCCCTAGAGGACAAATACAGTCATACCAATTGATTGATGTTTCCCTCTTCACCCACCCCCTCCCTCCCAGAACCACTCCCCAGGTCAAGACCATTACGCTGAGCTCAGTTCCTTCACTCACCACGGCTACCACCCCCAGACCGACCCAGGTCCAGACCACAGCACCCAAGGCCCATGCTCAGACACCTGATACCAAAACATCCATGACCACAGAGAATCAGGCAGCCAGGGTTACTCCATCAGTTATCAACCTGCCTGTGGCTACTTCTACACACCATGCAGGAAAGGACGACAAAGGAGGTAAGACAAGATTTGAAATATGACATCACAGATTGCATTACAAATATTGCCTACATTTTTTGTAGCTTGGTTTTAAATTTTACTTCCTGGTTGCAGCAGATATGATCATAGGCGGTATGTACAGGTGGGCATAGCTTACACGCTAGCTGTTGTATTCCAAATAGGAAGTAAGCATGGGCATGATTAGGCTCCATCGACTCTGGCTCCAATTCACTTTCTATTGAAAAAGCGTGGCCCCTCTCTGTAACTGCTGCTGTCAGGCTCATCATTTTGGTCTTAAATTGTTCATTTTGACCCACTCTACATGATCCTGGGGTTTCTATTTCACTATTTTGTCCCAAAGTCAAGATATAAATATTAATAACAGACCAATCAGCCGCCTTCTTTCCCAGGGTGCACTGATGTCATTATTGTGCTAATGCTTGTTTAACAGCACAAATCAGTTCGACTGTTGTAGTTCAGCTAAGTCAGTTCTTTATGGTCAAATTGTGTTAAAAGCTTAGAATAAAGTCTAACTTACATAACAGAGCTTCAGACAGAGCAGGGCCTAAAGTTAGCATCACACCCCCAGGGAATGTTGATGACATCAGCGGAAAAGATTCAATAGAAAGGATCCTCTGGCACCTTTTGTATTTCACTTTACATCAAAACTATGCAGTGTTTGATGCTAAACTTTTGTTTTTTTTGGATTATATTGTGAACAGGTTTAGTGTAAATGTGATTTTCTTGTACATGTTTCAGCTGCTGGGACGACCACAGCAGTGGCTTTTAAATCCAGTCCAGCCCAGGACAAGGGTTCCAAGGTGCCCCCTGGGACCTCCCCTCCTCAGATCTCCTCTAAAGCTCCCACAACAGTGACACAAGATCCGAGTCTGAGTACCACCAGGTTCAGAGTCCAGACCAGAGTCCAGACCACCTCCCTCACCTTCACCACAGAGACCATAGCCTCTACAGAAGCAGTGCAGAAAACATTCTCTGTAAGATCATTTTTGTGAAACTGTATTAAAGTGGGAGTATTCTGCAAACTCGATTAAAAAAAAAAAAAAATCTTTCTACCATGTTTTAATGTTCCCTCATCAAAAACATACCTGAAGAGGTTTTACATGTCATCCATACATGTCTGAGTAATCTAGCGATCTCTCCCGGGTTCTATTTGAACCCTCCTTACAGTTACCAGTACGATCTTGTACAATCCTCCACACACAAGCCTATGTCACCCATGCGCCCACATGACAATTCTCCATAAATACACAAAAACATGATACAAAACTGTACACAGCAACTTGACAAACCTGATGTGATGTGCAGTAGTTTCATTAGCAGGTTGCAGCTGATTGTGTTGTGATAGTGCTCTGAAGGGGGAGTGACAACACAGAGAGCAAAAGCAGGAGGGACTTAGAGCATCAAAAATGAAAGTGAAACTTATAAAGCAGGTTAATTTGTTGTTTTGGGTGAATATAACATTTTCAAAACAATAAAAGGTGACATGGTGATCTAAATATGTTATTTGTTACAGTTAATACTCCTTAGAAGTAACATACCCCCTCTTAAAAATATACTGTATTATTTATATTTTAAATGACTATATAAAATTACCAGAAATCTTAACAATAAATTGATATCTGACACTGACTGACTTATGAGAAGCTTAAAGTGAAAATAAAAATGTAAAAGGTCCTATGTTACACAAACCTGACTCTTTATGCCATGTTATAATGCTGTGACCTCCTCAAAAACATACCTGGAGTTGTGTTTTGTTTCATTCACACATGTTTGAGTAACACTTTATTATTAGTCTGTCTACATCTCCAAAGCTCAAAATGCTCAATTTTCATTTAGTGGTAGTTTTCAAGTTAACACCTATTTTTAGCCTCAACTGAACTGCTTTACTCTTCAGTACATTAGAATAACCTTAATTCTTGCATTTATTTTTTTTAAATTTTTATATATAGCTTTCCATTACCTGTATTAACACTTAATGACATCACTAAGAGGAACACAGTGTTTTCAGTTTTGGAAAAAAAGCAGCCTAAATATTTGTGTGCTTAACATGTGTAAATGAAACAAAACTCAAAACAACATTATAACATAGATCAGAGAATGGTGTAACTGGGCCTTTTAAGTGTTGGCTGTGTTGCTGTGGGTTATATATACCTATATTATATATTATATATTATATATACATATGCATTTACACTGTGTACTTGTCTTCCAGTTCTGGCTGAACAGTGGTCTTCAGGTAGGACTTTCTCTATTGTAAATCTATTATTGTGCTTTCCCTCTTCCTGTGGCTCTGCTCCTATTGTCCTGTTCCTTCCTAACGGCTCCACCTTAAAAACAGCTCCACCTTAAACTCGCTCCACCCAAATACACAACTATTTATAGGCCCTTTAATGTGGGCAGGAGGAGGAAGATGTCAGGACTAGGATATTAAATATACAAGTTATATAAAAAACAGAACTAGTTCATTCAACAGTTTGCACTGGTCCTGAGTGAATACTCACCTTATGCATTCCAAACATCATAATTATTCACCACGATTAATTTATAAGTGCTTTTCACATTTCTCAAAGACCAGAGCGGAGTTTTGCTGTAATGTTAACAACAACTAGCATGCTAATTAGAAGCAGACAGTACACAGTGGACTTATTTTGACCTCGAGAGCTGCTCATACAATATATCTGTACTGGGGCAGGACACATTTTTGCTCAAATACATGGGAAAAAACTGCTACATCCATGGAGCTAATATTATTGCTTGGCCTGAAATGTTCCACAGTATGGCTTTAAAGTTACCAATCTATCTCCATGGAGACAAGCAAGTAGTGCCACCAGGCCAGGTTACAGGTCAGATCTGTGGAGATGTTTTTCAATTGATTTCTGAGCTATAAAAAGACTTGGCTTGATTAAATGCAAGATGGACAAGTATAATACCATACCATGTAACATTCCAGGTGTAAGTAACGATACCTTTATGGAGACGAATTTGAATTTGCAGTTTAACTGAATTCTACAGGCCCCTGCACAGCATCTGAGGCTATGACATCATTACATAGACTTAAATGCATCTTCAGTCTGGATCCTATAGCTGTGTTTCGATGGACTGGCTCAGTTCTGGAGACAGGTCCTGGTGGTTCCTTGGATCCTGGCCTCCGTCGCCATGGAAACAGAACCAGGAAGTACAGGGTGTGCGTTCTTTAAAGGGGAGGAGCTTCCTGTGTTTGAGCCACTTCCTGTGTTCCCAGCCCTCCTTAGCTCCTCTCACTGCAAAAAATTATTCTTGACTCGAATTTAGAATATGAGTCTATTTTTGATTAGTCCTGACAAGGTTATATTTCACTGTTTCCCCTTTAAAGGCCCTGTACCTGATTTTGGTCCATGTATTTGAGCAAAGTGTGTCCTGATCCAGTACAGATATATTGTATAAGCAGCTCTTGAGGTCAAAATAAGTCCACTGTGTACTGTCTGCATCTAAAAGCATTTTATTATCTAATAATCAGGAAGTGCATGTTAGGAGGCTAGTTGTTGTTAGCTTTACCGTCACAGCAAAACTCTGCTCTGGTCTCTGAGAGTTGTGAAAAGTGCTTATAAACTCATCGTGGTGAATACTTAGGATGCTCAGAATGCACAAGGTAAGTGAGGAATAACTTTGGACCACTCTCAAATAATATTACAGTCACATGCTAGCTAGCATTAGCCAACAGTTTTTCAGTCAGTCACGCTCATCTTTTTGTTGAAAATCAAACTCCTAAACAGGACCATGCTTGTATTGATCACAGGCTCCTGAAAATGTGCTCTTTAAATACATTTAGTTATTTTTCTTGAGATCATTTAAAAACTTTTTTGACAGTGTTTGCTAATTTGTGCATTGTGTCACCATGGTAACTGTTGAAACTTTCACCATAGAGATACATGTAGAACACCCCCAGCTGGATGTCACTGCAAAGTATCAATTGCTTTGCTTTTCCACAGTATGGCATTAAACAAATCTGTATACATGGAAACAAGCAGGTGACCAGGCCAAGTTACAGGTCAGGTACATGTCCACTGTGACGTACGCACTTCCTTCTCCAGTTTTATTTTCTTAATCGGTGATTCTTGTAGGATTCGGCAACGTCGTGTGGTCATTTTGTTAAATTTTTTTAAAAAATTGGTGACGACAACATCAGCTCCCATTGGGCACCACAGTTTTCAAACGCGGAAGTCAGCGGACTTGTTTCTTTTATTAAGTTGAATATAAGATGAATATTATTTTAAGTAAATAAATCTAAACTAAAGTCAAAATGACACTAACACAGATTAATACTGTGAATTAAAGAGGCTACTGTCTCCGCTCACAGCTATGCCATCCAATAATACTAATACAGAAATATCCCACATCATTCACACACAGGAAGTAGTCACTGCAGGACTGACCTTCACTTCCTGTTTGAGCTGAAGGAACAATGATCGAGTCCAGTTTCTGTTCACTCACCTCCTCATTCTCTTTCCTCGATCCCTCCTTTGTGAGTCATATCCACAAAAAAGAGACAGCCAATAGGAAGCAAGAAGAATGCTTCTGCCTGCTCCTCTTTCTCTGCTCCTCTGGATCTGCTCCTCTGGCTCTGCTCCTCTGGCTTCTCCTCTGGCTTCTCCTCTGGCTTCTCCTCTGGCTCTGCTCCTCTGGCTCTGCTCCTCTGGCTCTGCTCCTCTGGCTCTGCTCCTCTGGCTCTGCTCCTCTGGCTCTGCTCCTCTGGCTCTGCTCCTCTGGCTCTGCTCCTGTCTGACCCATGTTCTTGTGTGCTCTTTTCTGGTCTTGTTCTTCTCAGCCTGGGGAGCAGAAGGATTTGGTTGCTATATGCAGACAGCTGATGTCGAGTTATGAGGATGGAAATTGCACCCTGATGTACCGCTATGACAGCGGAAAGATGCAGATCGATGCCGCAAAGATATCAGGCAAAGGTACTGAACGTGTTGTTCTGCTGCTGCGTTTCAGATGAGCTCACAACATTCTACAGACCAGAGAGACGGTGAAGTCCCTCATTCATCCAGGCCTGGTTCAGTGTAGAGATTACAAGCAAGAATACAGGTTTAAAAATCTACTCGACAAAGTAAAGTTACCCCAGACATGAGTAATAAATAATGAGTTACTTCCACCACTGCGAACCAGAGCCTGGATTACATTAGATTTACTGATACTTCAGAAATATAATATATCAAAATAATTTGTGTTCTCTTGAAACTGAAGTTTGGACAAAATTTTGTTTCAAAGACACAAATCTCCAATATTTGCTCTGTTTCCTCCAGTGAAGTCTGCGCTCGTCAGGCAAGCGTTTGACGACATCTCAAAGGTCAGTACTTTCTCTCTCTCTCCCTCTGTCTCTCTCGGTGTGTTTCTCTCTCTTTTTTGTCTGTCTCTGTGTCTCTCTCTCACTCTCTCTCTCTCACTGTCTCTCTCTTTCTCTGCCTCTCTCTCTGTCATGCTGCTCTGAAAGTGAGAGTTGAGATTCAGAAAAGTCAAAGTTGATTTGTTTTGTTGTTTGTTTATTTATTTATTTTCATTGGTAGTTAGTTTATTTATTTGTTTATTTATTTATTTATTTATTTGTTTGTTTATTTGTTTGCTTTGTCGCAGAAGCCAACAGATAACCGGACACTGATCACCATTCTGGCCTCGTGCGGCGCTCTGCTGCTCATGATCCTCATCCTGGCTGTGTGCGCCTCTCGCCACCGCAAGGGCTACAGCGAAAACCAGGTGAGACCGGGTCTAGACCGGGACTAAACCAGGTCTAAACCAGCTCTATCCAGGATTAAACCAGGACTAAACCACCGCAAGAGCTACAGCAAAAACCAGGTACAGACTGGTCTAGACCGGGACTAAACTGGTACTAAACCAGAACAAAAGCAGGACTAAACCACCATAAGCCCTGCAGCGAAAACCAGCTACAGACCGGGTCTAGACCAGGACTAAGCCAGGACTAAAGCGGGACTAAAGCAGAACTAAAGCAGGGCTGAAAAGTAGACTAATTACCCCCTCCCCTCTGCCTTCCCCCTCAGCGGCCCCTGACAGATGAGCTGCAGGCGATGGAGAACGGTTACCATGACAACCCCACTCTGGAGGTGATGGAGGCGCAGGGGGCGGAGCCGGAGAAGAAGATGGCGCTGAACCTGAATGGCGAGTTTAACGACAGCTGGATCGTTCCCATGGACAACCTGCTGAAGGAGGAGGGGCCGGACGAGGAGGACACGCACCTGTGAGGGAGGGGCGGGGCACGCCCTGATGATGTCAGCGCCGCACACAGATGATGTCAGTGCCGCACACAGACGAGGCCTGTGTCCGAATGTCCACACTATCCCCTACAGAGGGCACTGTTTAGGGGCACGCCATTTTTAGTGCCATCTGAATGGGAGTGAAAAAGTAGTGCACTCAAAATTTCCCATAATGCACCTTGAAAAGTAGTGTCCAAAGTAGTGCCCTGTTAAAAGAGGAATCATTTCCACATCTCAGACAAAAAGCTGAATAATCCAGTCTGTTTGTATGAGATCCAGTTTGACATAAATCTGTATGAATATTCCATACAGTCCAATCTGATCATTATTCATGACAGAAATCAAGTTTTATCACAGTTTAGACTTTAGACTTTTTTTCACCCAGACACCAGAGTCACACACACACGTCACTGTGAATGAGTCACTCTAGAGTCAGGGCTGTGGAGTGAATGAGGGGCTAGGGTGGACTTTTGGACACAGCTGAGGTCACCGTCCAGGAGGGGTGACGTCATCAGTGTGGGACTCGTGCTGCAAAAACTGAAAATCTATAAGAGTTTAAATGATATAAACAGTTTTGGACAAGTTTAGTTGATTTAGTTTGGCGCTCAGCGGTGAGCGTCCCCTGGGTCCACAAATAAATGTCATATTCACAACTTTCTGAACAAAATGAATATTAAAGGTCTGAAAGCTCAGGGCTGATCAGCTCTGTGTATAAACCGTCATCAAAACATTTCACTGAATCTTTGGTTTTACATGAGATTTTTAGTTTAAAACAACAGCATCTGCAACAGCTCTCAACAAAAGCAGTCGGGAAAAGGTAGAACGTCATGACTAATACTTGAATCTGATTGGTCGAGGCATCAAAACATCATAAAATGCCAAAAAATCCAACTTGAGTTAAATCCAGTAGAGAGAAAAGCTCAAACATCTGTCCCTCCAAAAAAGCACAAAGCTCTTCCCTCTTAGCGTCAATACAGACTATTTGTGAAAACATGCAAAAAGGCTGCAGTTCGTCTGTTGGCGTTGCCATGTTTGTTGTGATTCGTTTGGGCGCTTGGCCTTATTATATATACTGTATACTGAATTCAAGTGATTTAAACTCTTGTAAACTTTCATTTTTGTGGTTCAACTGTGGAATCAACAAAATGAACTTTAAGCTTGTGCCTTAAAAATACATTTTTATCTCTGATCAGTGAAAGGGACTTAGCTATTTTGGTAAATGCACAAATTATTCATTCAAATTTGATTTTGCTTGTCCTAAAAACTCACAAATCACTGTATTATTTCTGAACTGTATTTTTTGGTTTCGCTCTGTGGGGCACCCCCTGCATTTCAGAGACAGTAATGCCAGTCATGATAGCTTGTCCTAAGTGTGTCCGGTGGCACATATGTGAGCATTTGATAGCCTGTATTTTTGCAGTTTTTCAGAGCTCAGCTGTTTGGGCTGATTTAGACTAGACACAGAAGGGTCTGAATCTTAGTGTTATATACAGCAGAAACAATCAAAGCTTTATGCTCCTTTAAGGAGGAGGTATTCTGCTAAATCAACTTTAAAAAAAAAACACTGTTCCCTCATCAAAAACTTTCCTGAAGAGGTTTTGGATGTCATCCATGCATGTTTGAGTAATCTAGCGATCTACACCGGGCCATTCATTCCTCCTTGCGGTTAGCAGTACAAGCCTGTGCAAGGCTCCACCCACAAGCCTACGTCACCCATGTGATGTGCAGTAGTTTCATTAGTGGGAAACTTAGCGCAAGGAGTATAATTATTTTGTTGATTATAAACCACAATATTGATCTAAAACAGATCATTTCACAGATTTTCATTTTCAAGTTTTTATTTTTGAAAATGGATATGCCTTTTGTGTGACCATGTAAATAATAAACAATCCCAGTACAGAGTTGGGGGCGGAGACAGGGGGTTAGGTGAACTTTTGTGAGTACTCAAGCCTCAATTGCAGAACAGGACAGGATGACTCAAACATGCAGGAATCAATCTAAATACAGCTCAGATATGGTCATGATGAGGGGACACATTAGAACATGGTTAAAAGCTGAACATCAGTTTGCAGAATACGTCTACTTTAAAGCTGCTGTTGGAGGAAGTGAGCTGGACTTGAGTATTTGTTAAAGGAGCATTATGCAACTTTTATAGTGCAGGGTACACCACCTCCTTGGCTCCATGGAGATGTTATTGCTTTGCCTGGAATGTTCCACAGTATGGCATTAAACCAATCCATCTCCATGAAAGCAAACTGGTGGCCACCCATTAGGCCATGCTACACGTCAGATCTATGCAAAGGAGATCCCACTCTAAGCATGAATGTTTTTCAATGTATTTTTAACAATCAAAACACTGATTGTTAAATAAATGCATAAATGGATAAGAATAAATGCAAGATAGATGCGTTTAATGCCGTACTGTGGATTAGTCTAGGCAAAGCAAAAATACATTAAAGCTCCTATATTACGCAAAACTGACTCTTGTGAGGTCGAAACCATGTTATAACGCTGTTACCTCCTCCAAAACATACTGGAGTTGTGTTTTGTTTCTTTCACACATGTTTGAGGAACGCTTTATTATTCGTCTACACCTCCAAAGCTCAAAATGCTCTGTTCCACCTCGTGATGTCATGTAGCGGTAGTTTTCAAGTTAACAGCTCCTTTTACCTTTAGTTCAGTACCGATGGGCTGAAATTATCCAAATGACTCATCACAAGGTGGAACAGAGAGTGTTTTCTGTTTGAGAGAAGAACTCAGCCTAAATCTGCAGGGTTTGTGTGTTAAACATGTGTAAATGAAACAAAACACAACTCCAGGTCTGTTTGTGATGAGGAAACAACATTAGAACAGAGATAATAGAGAATAGCCTGACAAGGGCCTGTAACCCTGGAGACAAGTAGGTGAAAAATTACATAATGCACCTTTAGAGGTCAGTGTTATTCACAAACCTCCCTTTTCTTACTAACATATTTATTCAAAAGATAGACCATTTTTGTGGTTTAAAACTGAAAACACTGGACAGCCTGGTGATTCACTGATTCACTTAGACCAGATGCCGTCCCTGATGCAACCAGCTACATTTCTGTGACCAAAGTGGGCAATATGGGTGGAGTTTCATACCTGCTGGGGTGAGATTTGAACGTGCAACCCTCTGGTCACTGGGCAAATGAGTAATGTTCAGAACTGTTCAGAAGTTGGAGTTTGTTTGGCCTGCGCAGAGCTACGATATGAGGGGAGATAAGGACACAGCCATTTAAATGATGCGTTTTATAAATGTTACATTGTCATGAACACTGATGGAAGTTGTTTGATTTGTATTTTTGAAGTTGAAAATATCAAGGACTCAGAATCAAAGTGAAAAAGTGATGATGATGGCTAAAAAATATTCAAAATTTGAGCCAACTTGTATAAAAACAAAAAGTTTCAGTTTTTTTTATAAATATGACATAACACTTACAAACCATGCGTCACATATGTACAATTTTTCAACTTTGGCACCAAATTTTCTAATCATTTTTTATAAGAATTTCTGTGTAAGTTATTTGGAAAAATATTTCCGGTGATTGAGTGTTTTCAGAGTCTAGAATGTGATGATGTCATACTCCAGATGGGGTCAGGGGTCAGACACAGTGCTGTTTATTACACTGGACATGACTGGCCTATTGCTGGGTTTCAGATGACATCACAACATTCTATAGGACAATCATATTTAGATGGGGGCAGCTAAAATGAATATTGTTATGCCGCTGTTTTTTGTTGTAATATAGAGAGTTCATGGCTCTAGTCACTAATTGAAATGACCAGGTTCAACATTTGGGCATTTACCTTTTAGATATTTCGTGGCAAAGTACAATGTAATCAAAAGGGAAAAGTGACTCTTGAACCCATCTGGGAGTATGACATCATCACACTCTAAAATCTGAAATAATTCTCTCAAAATTATTGTGAAAATGTAAAATATTTTGCAATGATTTTGTGCCAAAATGTCACTTGTTTACTTTGATGCTCAGCCCTGAAGCGTCCTCTGAGTCTCACTCAGTCCTCCCTTTATTCTAAACCACTGTTATGTATTTACTGTCACTACGATCTGAGCACGTTTGTGTTTTTGTGAGAATCACTTTGTGTTTTTTGTCCAAATGTTGTTGCTATACGTGTGGTATTTATAACGTTTGTTCCTCAGCGAACAGCAGGGGTCTGACACACTGGAAACTGTAAAGATGTTTTAATATTTGCAAATAAATACAATAAAAAGTTCTTTCAATTTGTGTGTTCAATTTGGTTTAAAGAAGTGAGGAAGAAGAGCAGACAGGAGTAGATAGGAGCAGATAGGAGCAGAGCCAGAGGAGCAGAGCCAGAGGAGCAGATCCAGAGGAGCAGAGCCAGAGGAGCAGAGCCAGAGGAGCAGACAGGAGGAGATCCAGAGGAGCAGGGCCGAGAGCAAAGCCTCTTCTAAACCTCACTCTCTGTTTTAAAAGGGGTAATTTATTTAGGGGCATTTATTATTTTATTTTTAATTAGTTAACAATGATGAGATAATTATTTCAATTTATTCCATACAGTAATTTAATATACATTTTAGTAAGTGGCAATAAACACAAAAACCCCTATAATTAGTAGCCTAACTTCAAGTGCTACGTGCTGAGGTAAATCTGTAGAAAGTGCTGTTGGTACAGAGCTGGCTCTCACAGTACAACTAAAGAGCCAGTACAAAATATTAAGGATTAGCAGGATCAGTACAGTTTATATCACCACACACAGTCAGACATGGACAAGGCTCATTTTGGGTTGTGCTGTGCTGGTGTGAGGACCACAAAAGTGAGCTATAGCCGAACAGCAGGGACAAACTGACAAAATGACTCATTATCTGCCTTATTAGTGTATTTCCCTCAGTATTCATTAGTAGTAGCACCATCTATACATTTGTGTTAGTTTCAGCATAAAAGTGTAAGGATCAATACATAAAAAAACAAGAACGCTACGACTTGAACAAAATACAATCTTTATTCTTTATGTACATTAGATACAATACAACGGTTCACTCCCTGTCTCTACAGCAGAGCTCAGACTCTGGGGGACAGAATCACTCATCAGTTCACTTTCACTTTTAAATCATGTATTAAACCACCAATTTCACCAAGAAAAAACACCTTTAACTAAAGTGGGATTTGGCATTTGACAAAAGTGCGATCTCCATCTGTACTGGCACAAACGTAACCTTCAAGGACATTTAGTTTAGTAATAAATTACATAAAACAGAATTTAAATTTGAAAACACCTTTAAAGAGGGGGTATTTTACTTCAATGGAGTATTAGATGTAACCCATAACATATTTAGATCGTCATGTTACCTTTTATTGTTTTGAAATGCTATATTTGCCCAAAACATTAACATGTTAAGTTTCACATTAGTTTTTGACACACTAAGTCTCTCCTCCCTTTGCTCTTTGCGCTAAGTCCCTCCCCCTTCAGAGCACTATCACAACACAATCAGTGCACATCCTGCTAATGAAACTACTGCACATCACATCAGGTTTGTCAAGTTGCTGTGTATAGTTTTGTATCATTTTTTTTTTATTTATGGAGAATTGTCGTGTGGGAGCATGGGTGCTGTAGGCTTGTGGGGGAGCCTTGTACAGGCTCGTACTGCTAACCACAAGGAGGGTTCGAATAGGGCCCAGGAGAGATCTAAAACCTCTTTAGGCATGTTTTTGATGAGGGAACAACCTTATAGCATGGTAGAAAAATAAAAAAAAAAACAACAAAAAAAAACAATTTTGCATAATACCCCCTCTTTAACATATTGATTATGTATTACAATGTGTAGTATTTTGTCACCATTTTAACCTGAATAAAGTCTAGCAAAATATTTACCCCAAAACTTTATTCTAAATTGTCATTATCAAGTAGTTGTTTCATGGTCAGGTTTTTATTTTTAATAAAGCAAGGCTTAATGGTGCTCGGTGCAACTTTTCTAGTGTAGGGTCTGCCACTTGTTTCCATGGAGATGCTTTACTAGGAATGTTCCACACTACAGCGTTAACAGAAACAGTATGTTTAATGCCACACCAGTTCTGTCACGATACAAAAAATTCAAACTTGATTTCAGTACTAACGAACAGACTGTAGACTCAATACTGATTCTGATACCACGATGATAATAAAACACTTTCTTTAGACAATAGGATGTGATTTTCAGCCTTAAATGGTAGTACTTTATTTTCTATTCCCATGTGGCCTTATATCTGTGTAATCCCTCAGTCGTCCAGTAGGTTCCATAGTGGTCCATGGGCGTGTACTAGTCTATGTGTCTTATACTTGTGAACGATACAGCTCAAGATCATTCTAAAGCTATTCAGGAAAGGTTCATTTCTGTCCTGTCAAATAAGTATCTAGATCGACAAGTATCTGATCTTTGATACTTTAGACAACCCTATGCCATACAGCGTAACACTCCAAACAAAGCAATAACATCTCCATGGAGACAAGAAGCCGAAAGCAGACCCTACTCCACAAAAGTTACACAGTGCAGCTTTAAATATTCAGAACTTTGCACATTTTTCATACAAATTCAAATGATAAAAAAAAAGTAAAAATCTGTAAGCAGTGATAATCATTTTGAACTTCCTCCCACTGCTCTCAATGCATTTGTCAGTCCTTGTGTTCCTCTGGGCTCATAAATACACATATCTATATATTCTCCTGTTTATTTTACACACATTATGTACAAACAGGGCTGATTCAAAACGCGGGGACGCGCATTGAACAGTGCTACAAGAATCACAGTTCAAGAGAATTATGGTTTATGTTTTAGGGTGATATCAGGAAAACTAAATTAAAAGTTGGGTGAATAGAAAATGGAGGTGGGCCATATGGACAAAAATGAATTCTTTGCAGCTGATGTCATCAACATTCCCTGAAGGAGTGAAGCTAACTGTAGGCACTGCTCTGTCTGAAGCTCTGTTACTCAAGTTGGACTTTAATCTGAGCTTTGTTTTAACACAATCTGACCAGAAAGAGCTGACTTATCTGAACTACAAGAGGTGAGCTGATTTGTGCTGTTAGACAAGTCCCTCTCAAATAACATTACAGTCACATGCTAGCTAGCATTAGCCAACAGTTTTTCAGTTAGTCACTCTCAGCTTTTTGTTGAAAATCAAGCTCCTAAACAGGACCATGAACACTTGTATTGATCACAGGCTCCTGCAAAATGTGCTCTTTAAATACATTTTGGAATTTTACTCGAATTTTCAGACAATCTAAAAACTTACAAGACAGTGTTTTCCTAATGTGTGCATTGTGTCACCGTGGTAACAAGCTGAACATTGCTCCATGCAGAACCCCTCCCCCCTTTTCAAAGTTATATTTTTTTGCAGATGAAAATAAAACACAGGGTAATCAATAGTGACCAAATGTACATATATGAATGAAAACTGAAGTGAATTGGGCCCACCATCCACGTTCTGAATCAAACTGTTTCAGCTACTTGCTAGCGGCTACTTTTTCACCATGGATACTGACTAGTCAAATTTAAACCGCATTATGTAACTTTTCTGGCGGAGGGTCCAAAATGTTCTCGTCTCCATGGTGATGTTATCGCTTTGCCTAGAATGTTCCACAGTAGAGTATGGCATTCAAGATATACAACTCCCCACCAATAAATTAAATACAAACACCTGTATCTGAATAAATGACAGGCAAGTTTAATGCCATACTGTGGTATATTCCAGGCAAAGCATTAACAGAGAGACAGCAAGTGGCAGAAAAGTTACATAGTGCAGCTTTAAGAAGTGTTTAATAACAAAACACATTTTTAGGCAAATCTTTAACTCATGATTCAAAGTATTGTAACAGACCATGATATTTAGTATCAGACTCCCATTTCAAATTAAAATGGGACTAAACACCTAAGCTCCACCCACAACCACATTTCAAATAGAGCTGCTAAACTGGGTGGGGTCTGGAGGACTAAAAGGGAGAGTGAGGGGGGTGGAGGGTTGGGGTCTGGGGGACTAAAGGGAAGAGTGAGGAAGAGGAGGGCGGGGTCTGGAGGACTAAAGGGATGAGTGAGGAGGAGGAGGGGCGGGGTCTGGAGGTATAAGGAACAGTGTGATTGGTCTAACAGGTATCCACACTTCAAACTCCACCCCTGCAGCCAGGTGTTTGTAATCAGAAACACCTGGCTGTAATCAGGGCAGTCCTGTGTGATGTCACATAGTACTTGAAGTTGCAGAGGCCACTGGAGGCAGCACACACTTAGACTTAGGCGTTTTTTGTCCAGAAAGCTGCAAATTTACTGAGTCTGTACTAAAACGGACAAAAAAATGACCTCAGTGTTTAGTTCCACTTTAAAGACCAAATCATACACAATTTGCAGGTATACAAAAGACTGCTGTCTGTTCTTAAATCTCCATAACATTATTTACATTCATATTGTCTGTAGAGCACCCATTCATTATAAATCTATTATTTTGTTTAAATTAACCCTCCAGATCTAAAGGCAACCCAAGTCAAGCTAAGTGAATAAATTAAGAAGTTTGTTTTCCAATTCTCAAATATACAAGGACATAGACATAAATAAGGGCATAACGGGTTTAGTCTAGTGGTGTAGTGTAGGTGTAGTAAGTCTTCAATATTCAATTTTAAAATGGGGAAAATAACAGAAATGAGTTACATTTTCAGCAAAAGTCATGAGTTTGAATAATAAGTTTGATTTGTTCATTTTAAGTCTAGTTTGGAGGAGCAGACAGGAGCAAAGCCACAGGGCCAGACCTACTCTACACCTCCCTCAGACTGCACCTGCTCCAGCTGGGGCTCCAGTGTCAGAGGTTTAATTCTGGTGTGATACTATGTTCTGTGTCGTTATGTCACCGCCTTTAAAGCTGCGTGAGCCAGACCAAGTGTTCACACCATAATTATTCATTTATTAAGGGAAACGGCCGCCTTTAGACTCCAAATGGAAAGGATCCAGAGCGCCCCAGCACCTCCGCCGGCACCACCGGACTGCACAGCCTGTGGTCTGAGCTCCTCTCGCTACTTGCGGCCACCAGACCTGCATGGCGTGCGGTCTGTTTAGCCCCAAGTAAATAAAGTGGTCAAATATGTGATGTGAGGGGAGAAAGAAGTAAATGAAGGGGAGCGGGGAGAGGAGGGAGACCCGAATGCCCTCCTTGAAAGAGCGAAAAAAAGAAGGGAGGGAGACAATGCGGGTCAACCTGAGGGGACGAGTGCATCTGGTACTGAAGACACAGGTAGAACCATAGACTGTATAAAGAAGTGGACTAAGGGAGTGTGATGTCACCTATAATGTTCAGCTCCAGTCAAATGAAGCTCATCGAGTCTAGCGGTTATACCGGCGAATTTCAAGTTCCATATTTGGAATTCCGACCGCGAGTATCATAGCAACAAAAGAGGGAATCCGGATCGAGGCTGTTGAAGGTAACGCCCCTTCCCGCCCACATTGCTGGTTTGGCAGGGAGTGGGCGCTTAGCAATGCTGTCAATCAAACATGTTGCTAATGCTAGCGGGAGCAACCTCGGAGAATGAAGAACATCAATAACAGACAAATCATGCACCCTATCTTGATTTAGGGATAAAAAGTGAAATTAAAACCCCAGGATCATGTAGAGCGAGTTAATACGTTTTAAGCCAGAGTCAATGGAGCCGGAAGCGCGCCCTACTCACTTCCTATTTGGAGCGCAGCAGCTAGCGGGTTAGCTATGTCCATTTATATATACAGTCTATGGATAGAACATTAAGCTCCATCAAGCACTCATTCTGCTACTAAAATCCCACACATTCATTGTTCCTGTCTGCTTTCCAAAATGACTTCTAATTATATGAAACAAGCTGAAAATTCTGGACTATGATCTATGGAACGGAAAAGCACATTTGGCTAAATAGAAAATGAGAAAACTTTGTCAAAGGTGTTGCGGAATAGGGTTGGTCTCCTGCCTCAAAAAGGAGGATCAACAGCGTGTAGCCTGTCCAGTGATGTTACAGTGACGTCATAGTGGTGATGTCATGGCAAGGGGCGGGGCTAAAGTGTGATGAGGTCAACCAGGTTTCCTTTGGGCGGAGTCATGTTGTCGGGGAAGAAATTCACCAGCGTATCGAAAAGTTGAGTCCGCTGGGCGTAAGTCTGGTCCACATCTGAGAAACCTGAAGACATAGAATAATTAGTAATATTAAAAACATTCATTAAAATATGTGGTAACACTTAATTATAACTACACTTAGTTAATTAGTCTTAAAGGGTTCATATTACACCATTTTCAATCTATGTTATAATGTTGTTTCCACATCACAAACAGACCTGGAGTTAGTGTTTTGTTTCATTCACACATGTTTAACACAAACACTATGTTCCAGCTTGTGATGTCATGTGGTAATACAGGAAGTGCATGATTGGACTGTCGAATGTGGTAATACACCTTCACTAGAATCATTTGGATGGTTTTCAGCCCTGGAATTGCATCTTTACTGAGCAAGAGGTAAAAGGAGCAACCACTACATGACATGGAACAGGGCATTTGGAGCTTTGGAGATGTAGACATGTGTGAATGAAACAAAACACAACTCCGGGTATGTTTGACAGTTATCCCCATTGATTACACTGTACTTTACCATGAAATATCCAAAAGGTAAATTCACAAATGTTGAACCTAATCATTTGGATTGGTGACTGGACCAAGACCCCCCAACATAAATCTGCATTTGAATAGGCCTGTAACGACAATTACTATATCAACTTATTATTCAGTATATGGAAGCTTGAACTATATATTTTTGGGGTCAATATTTATCTTGTATACTTTTTCTTTGCACTACTGGGACATTTATGGTAATTTTTTTGACAATATGTTAAGATTTTAGCTGTAAAAACTTGAAAAAAACACTTCTATGACTCATTACAGATACAAACTAAGCACTAAAGTGTTTCATTCTGCTGTTTATTTATTGCAGCTCATGTTTTTTACAATATTGTAGATTTAGAATAGTTTTTGAGGTTTAAATCTGCTCTTGTGTCATCGTGTCAGTGGCATAAATTTGTTTCAATATTATCGTTTATCATCTATATTTACTTCAGCAATATATTAAGCTTCAAAATATGTCATCGTGACAGGCTATATTTGAACAATATTCATTTTAGATTTCCCCCATCTGTGCTAAACATGATTGGCCTGGAGAATGTGGTGATGTCATTCGTGTCAAACATGACAGGCCCATAGAACGTGGTGGTGTCATCTGTGTTAAACTTGACTGGCCAATAGAATGTGGCGATGTCATCTGTCATCTCTTACCCAGTGGGATGAAGTCAGAGTTGGACTTGAACAAAGCAGTCGGCAGCAGCTGGAACTAAAACAAAACACACATTACAAGAATAACAGGGATTTTTTTCATTAACCTGATATAATATGGGACTATGAAGTAGTAGTAGTTTGAGTTGTAGTAGTAGTAGCAGCACACAATAGCAGTATGAACACTAGGATGAAGTAGTACTACACATACAGTAGTGAGATGGCATTTGGGTCAATATAGTAGTAGCAGTAGCAGTAAAAGTATCTCAACTCTTTGGTCTCATCATAGTAGTATTAGCATTATAGTAATAGTAGTATTAGTAGTAGTATATGCAGTAGTGTCTCACCTTTTTGGTCTAGTCATGGTGGATGTAGTAGCATATGCAGTAGTAGTAGTTGTAGCAAGAGTATTTGTTGTATATGTTGTAGTAGTATCTCACCTCTGATTTTGTCAGGATCACTGTAGTCGAAGTATATGCAGTAGTAGTAGTATTTGTAGTATATTTTAGTAGTAGTGTCTTACCTCTTTGGTCTCGTTGGTGTGGTAGTAGTTGTAGTAGTTGCAGTAGTAGTATTTGTAGTACAAGTGGTAGTAGTAGTATTATTTTACCTCTTTGGTCTCGTCGGGGTCGGTGTGGTCCACAGTCAGACTGAGGTCGTTCTGCAGATACTTGAGGGCAGACAGAGGCTCCGACTGGGCCTTCTCCTCAAACCTACAACACAACACCACCAGAGGGCAGCTCTGAGTATTTTTTATTTAGAGAAAGGAGTATACAAATATTAGCCTCATAGATTACAGTTAACCAGTTAACCGAACTTTATTCAGAGTTTAGTCTCACTTTAGACCTGGATTAGTGAAACCACACACACACGCACACGAGTTCTGTGATGATTCAGACGTAAAGAGGGGGTATTTTACTTCTATGGTCTATTAAAGAGGAGTATTTTACTTCTATGGGGTATTAACTGTAACACATAACATATTTAGATCACCATGTTACCTTTTATTGTTTTGAAAATGCTATATTCACCACAAACAACGTATTAACATGTTTTATAAGTTTCACTTTCATTTTTGATGCTCTGAGTCCCCCTTCGGTTTGCTCCCTGCACTAAGTCACTCCCCCTTCAGAACGCTATCACAACACAATCAGCTGCATCCCACTAATGAACCTAATGCACATCACATCAGGTTTGTCAAGTTGTTGTGTACAGTTTTGTATCATGTTTTTTGTATGGGAAGAATAGGGCCCGGGAGAGATCCCTAGATCCCTCAGACATGCAAGGATGACATCTAAAATCTCTTCAGGCATGTTTTTGATGAGGGAATGACATTATGGTAATGTAAATAATACTTTGGCTTGTATATATATTTTTACCTGTATTTCCTGATGAGGTATCTGCAGTGCCGCAGCAGATATTCCTTTGACGGCCGACAGAGTTTTAAAGACCAGAAATCATCCAGACGCATCTTTGGAGAACATGACTTCCCTGGGTTGCCGCCGAACAAATAATGTACCTAAAACACAAACCAGTTAAAACATTTTAAAAAATGTTACCTCATCTAAAACAAGTTATCAGAAACATTTCAGACTGGGACCCCCAAAAACCCCAGGCAATTGGCCCCCACTGTGATACCAAGGTAATAATTTGAAATGGCAAAACATGTTGAATCAAGTTTAAAGTCTCTGTACCTGATTTTTTCTATCTTAAAAAACATGAAAAACAGAACTAGTTCATTTTAAACACTCACTGCGATGAGTTTATAAGCGCTTTTCACAACTCTGAGACCAGAACAGAGTTTTGTTGTTACAGTAAAGCTAGCACCAATTAATGCTAATGCTAATCGGACAATAAAACTCTTTATAATTAGATGCAGACAGTTCACAGCAGACTTATTTTGACCTTTTGAAGATCTGCTTATACAGTATATCTGTACTAGGGTGAGACACATTTGGCTCAAATACATGGGAAAAAAATCTAGTACAGGCCCTTTATGCTAAGTAATCAGGAACTCCTTTATTAATGCTTTGTGAAATTGTATCAGACAAAAAAAGTTTAGGGTAGTGAGAGAAGTTTTCCATGTTTTCATTTGTGCTGTACTCTGCTGCCCTCTCCTGGCCATTTCATTCAACCCAGCCCTGTTGTAGTGTACAGTTTTGTATCATATTTTTGTACATTTATGGAGAATTGTCACGTGGGAGCATGGGTGATGTAGGTTTGTGGGCGGAGCATTGCACAGAATTTTACTGCCAACTGTAAAGAGGGTTTGAATAGGGGCCAGGAGAGATCGCTAGATTACTCAAACATGCATGGATGACATCTAAAACCTCTTCAGGCATGTTTTTGAGGGAACAACGTTATTACATGGTAGAAGTAGGCCTGAGACGTTAACACATTTGACGTGTGATATATTGCTGGAGAAAATATAGATGATAAGCAATAATACTGAATACCATTTGTACAGTCTTGTTACTGAACTTGAACTGCAGTAAATATACTGAACACTTAATGAGGCATAGAAGTTATTTTTTTCAGCTCTCTAGAGCTCAGACCTTATTATAGTACAAAAAATATCAAAAATGTCCCCATTAGTACAGTGAAAAATTACCAAGATACATACTGAGCCTCCAAAATATTGTTCCATCTTTCATGTATTGAACGATGAGTCGATATAGTCATTATTGTGACCGACAGGCCTAGACAGAAAGCTCCAAAAAGTCAATTTGAGAGAATCAGGGTTCCCACACTTTTCTTGAAATTATTTTCCAGGACTTTTCCAGGACATTTTTAGTTATGTAATCACAGCGTCTACAAACAGATGAACCCCTTTTTAAATACAAGTTTTTATATTATATTAAAGTAGAAGACTAGACATCGGCAGATTAATTATACACCAAGTACACTCCCTTAGTCCACTTTATACAGTTAATATTTACTACAAAGTGGACAAGAGAAAAGTGTAGTCACATTCTGTGCAGTTCACTCATTGCACTAGTGTTCAAATAAGGCTTCATGCATATTCTTCAAGCTGCTGGTTGCCCTAAACAAACTACAGGCCTCTGCTGGAGATTTAAGGCCGATAGACGACACGCTAAAAACTACAAATATTGGTATGATATATCAGATGACCGATATATCAGACCGTCTCCAACATCAAGGCCAACACACTATATTGTAGATCACCAAACATTTTCAAATTAGACACATGAACCCATCATATCCACTTAAAATAAACAAGTGAGTGTTCACGATTCTCCGCATGTGAACGGTACTTGTGAGTTAAGTGTTGTATTTTTACACAGGAAAATAAGGGACATCTATGTGACACCAAGATCCCACCAAGCTGGTAAGATAAAAGAGATGTTTGAGGGTCCTTCCCCAAGAAAATTTGTACAAAACAGATGTAATTTCCTGGTTTTCAGTGGATTTTAGAGTTGTTTTTAAAAACCCAACTGCTCTAAAAGGTGTCAGTAGAACTCTTTATTAATTTGATATCCAATAAACCGCAAAGCAAAGTGTGGAGAGATTTTCAAGGACAATATATATATTTTCAATGACATTTGGCCGTATTTCTCATAATCCATGTCTGGAAAATAGGCCAATTATTTTCCAGGTTTCCCAGAATTTCTAAATTGCGTAGGAACCCTTACAATACCCCCCTGTTTAAGGTGGTCATATTCTCTCTGACCTTGTGCATCTCGTCGTAGACCAGCTGATGAGCGAAGCGTGGACACGGCTCCTCCTCCTGTAGAGCTTTGGTCGGGTTTTCCTTCACGGCCTGGTCGTTCTTATAAACACACGACCTGAGGATACAACACAAGACGCACTTTAATGGGCCCATATTACACTATTCTCTGATCTGTCTTCTAAAGTAGTTTCCTCATCATAAACATACCTAGAATTGTATTTTGTTTCATTCACACATGTTTAACACACAAACCCTGCATATTTAGGATGAGTTCTTCTCTCAAACTGAAAACACTCTGTTCCACCTTGTGATGTCATGTGATATTACAGGAAGTGCTCCACTGTGTTTTTAAACTTGATACACCTTCACTAGAATCATTTGGATCATTTTCAGCCAATTCTACTGAAATAAAGGTAAAAGGTAGCAGGTAACTTGAAAACTTCATGACATCACAAGGTGGAACAGCGCTTTTGAGCTTTGGAGATGTAGACAGACTAATAATAAAGGGTTACTCAAACATGTGTGAATGAAACAAAACACAACTCCAGGTATGTTTTTGAGGAGGTTACAGCATTATAACATGGCTTGAACCTCACAAGAGTCAATTTGGTGTAATATAAGTCCTTTAACTAGAGCTGAACGATTTGGTAAAAACATTTTAATGTAATTTTTCTGACAAACATTGCAATTGTGATTAGATTTATATGTTAATAAAAGGATTCTGTTCAAAGTTCACATTTTAAACACGTCCAGAAGAACTGACAAAAAGACTGATAATAAGACTCATATTGAAAACATGTTTGTACAGATCTAAACTACAGGGTTAGGCGTTTATATATGAACAATACAATCATAAAAAGACAAAATTTATTGAAAACTCAGTTCGGCATCATAGACTGTATAAATAAGTATGTGAGTGAATGTGACACCACCCACAGCGTTCGGCTCCAGCCAAATGAAGCTCGTTGAGGCTAGCACTTGCAGAGTGAATTTGGAGCCAAGTTCCATATTTGGAATTCCGACCGCAAGTATTATATTACAACCAAAGAGCCAATCCAGAGCAAGGCTGATGAAGGTAAAGCCCCTTCCCGCCCGCACTGCTTGTTTAGCAGGGAGCGGGCGCATAGCAACGCTGTTAATCAAACCTGATGCTAACGCTAGCAGGAGCAACCTTGGGGAAAGAAGGCGCCTGATTCGTTTGATATTAATGTTCATATCTTGATTTATGATTTATGCCATGACACTCGTGGTTGGAATTCCAGATATGGAACTCGGCTCCAAATTCGCTCCTATAACTGCTGCCTTAATTGAGTTTCCTTTGACTGAGCTGAACGCTATGGGTGATGTCACACTCACTTAGTACATACAGTCTATGCATGAACTGATAAAATCTAAATTGTGATCTGGCTCCAAGAAAATGGCGATTCAAATGTTTTGGCACATTGCCCAGCACACCTTTTGCAGAGAACAAGAACAAACTTCCTCACCAGTTGTTTCGTGCGATGTCGTAAATCCAGAAGGAGTTGCGTACGTTCTCCTCTCGTTTGTCTTTGTCTTTACTGAGGCCTGAGAGTACGTGGATTTCATTCAGCTCTGGGTCGATCGTGGCTCTCTGTGTGAAACCCGTCATCGGAACTAAACAGACAAAATACACACAAGTCAATGAAGAATACGTAGTAATAATAATAATAATAATAATAATAATTTGTAAGTCTGTTAATTACTGTTTGTCATAGATTCTGCTGAGACTATGGTGGAGTTTGGCACAATATTTGAATGTTTTGCCATATTTCGGTCTTGTAAAAATCTTTTTCCTCACTTACTTTATGCATTCAGAACATCCTAATTATTCACCAAGATTAATTTATTTTTCGCAACTCTCAGAGATACTGCAAACAACAACTAGCATGCTAACGTGCACTTCCTAATTACTGGACAATAAAACGCTTTCTAATTAGATGCAGACAGTACACAGAAAACGTATTTTGACCTCAAGAGTTGCTTATACAATATATCTGTACTGGGGTGAGACACATTTTGCTCAGATACATGGGGGAAAAAAAATCAGGTACTGGCTCTTTAAATCTTTGAACAGTATAATTAGTCAGATCAGTTAATTGTTCAGTTTGGATGCGTGTATGTGTAATGTCCTCACCCATGCCCGAGTCCTTCTTGGTGCCGTCTGAAATGATCTCCACGTGATCTCCGTCCACGTCATAACTGAAGAAGTCGTTTAAGTACGTCTTTGACCTCTGTCCTCCAAACACGTACAAGCACCGGTTTCTCTGTGGACCCAATGAGTACCAATGAAAATATTTACTGCAGAATACAACATGGCATGGTGGTTAAAGAAGAGAATCACTAAATGTTGTGATTTTATAATTATGTCTATATCTTGTATTTGCATTTTGTTCAATGTTAAACACAATATTGATCAAAAACGAGTTATAGAAACAGGTCCATGGGAGCCGCACACATGCTGTCGGCCCCTCCTATGGATAGCTGCACATCACACTAGCGAGCAGCAGATTTTTCTTCATTTGTGCCAAAATTACTACACAATGTTACAGAATCCTATGAGTATCACTTATTAAATGAATCATATGTAAGATTTTGATTTAACTTGACCTCCCCGTGTCCCTAGATATGAGGTAAACACGTTCAAATCAAATGCTTTCACTGATAACAATAGTAATATAGATTTATTTTTAATGACAAAATATTGGACATAATGTCACAAAAAGCAGAACGAGCCTCACTCTTTCATTTGGGTTGCCAGTTTCAATGTTGAAATCCAGTTGTTTTAAACCTAAAGAGTCTCTCTGATCCGAATGGTCACTACCTAAACCCCAGCACCTGCAGCCAATCATGAATCAGTGCTAGTGCAGCCTCTGCAGCTCAGTGAGTGAATTCTGGAGGTGCTGAGCTTTCACATGAGGCCTGTCCATATACTGAGAATGAGACACGCTTTTATGTGTCTGTATTTGCAGGTTAAGGCTCTGGACACACAGGCTCAGATGGGATTGTAGTACTTTTTAAACACAGTAAGAAGCAGGTTACATACAGGCTCTTTAAGAAGGTAAAATTGTAGAACAAAGTGAGTACGTCACAGTGGGCATGTACCGGTGAAAACGGAGGTAGATCGAAGCAATGACATCTTGAATACAGGAGAATAAACACTCAGACATGGATCACTCCAAATATGACTTTGAGGGTAATCACCAACAAAGATAATTGCCATTGTATCACCAAAAGAAAGCTATTTATCCATGATGTTTTCTTCTAGATCACTGTTGTTTTCATTTATAACAAAAAACAGCCATTTAAAAAAACGGAACCTGTTCATGATATTAAAATTATAATTATTCATATCCAGAACACTTTTAAACTGTCAGCAGCTTTAATAATTATTGTGATGTAATCATTAATCGCAATTATCTTGGCCATGATAGTCGTGACACCAAACTTCGTCCCATGTCTACTCACAGTGTGGAAGAGCATACAGTGGCCTATGCGTGACTGTATGTCCTCTGGCCCGGCATTACACGAGTCTTCCCTGAGCAGCCTCCAGGTGGCGCTGCCGCAGTGGAAGGCGTACAGACCGGAGAACTGTGGCTCTGTGGTGCGGGTGTCCTCCATGCTTCCATTACAGGTCAGAATACGACCCCCAAACGTGTAGATCATGTGCTTCTCTGAGTCCATACACATCTAAGGAGGAGGAGGAGGAGGAGGAAGAGAGACCAGGGAAGGAAATAACAAAAAAATAATATTTAAAGGCCCTGTACCAGATTTTTTACATGTATTTGAGCAAAATATAACCGGAGTATAAGTCGTCCCAGCCAAAAAATGCATAATAATGAAGAAAAAAAACATATTTCACATATAAATCGCATCTGAGTATAAGTCGCACCCCCGGCCAAACTATGAAAAAAAAGTGCGACTTATAGTCCGGAAAATAGGGTATATAGTAATCTGCAACCAAGACCCATATTTGGACATCCAAGTGCGCACCCATAGAGCCAGTGAAAAGCAAGTTTGTTGAAGGCAACGCCCCTTGCTGCTCTCACCACTGGTTTGGCAAGGGGCAGGTGTTTAGTAACGCTAACAAGGAAAGAAGGCACCTGATTGGTCTGTTATTAATGTTCATATCTTGATTTACGGACAAAATTGAGAAATAAAAACCCTAGGATCATGTAGAGTGTGTTAAAACCAACAATTTAAAGAGAAGGTATTGCACTTCTATGGAGTATTAAAGAAGGGGTAGTGTAACACATATTTAGATCACCATGTTACCTTTTATTGTTTATATTGCTATATATGCTATATTAACATATTTTATAACTTTCACTTTCATTTTAATGCTCTGATCCAAGTCACTCCCCCTTCACAATCAGCTGCATCCCACTAATGAAACTACTGCACATCACTTCAGGTTTGTCAAGTTGCTGTGAACAGTTTTGTATCATGTTTTTGTATATTTATGGAGAATTGTCGCGTGGAAGAATGGGTGACGTAGGCTTGTGGGCGGAGCATTGTACAGAATTTTACACCTAACTGTAAGGGGTTTGAATAGGGCCCAGGAGAGATTGCTAGATTACTCAAACATGCATGGATGACATTTAAAACCTCTTCAGGCATGTTTTGGTGAGGGAACAAGGTTATAAATGGATGGACTTTAAAACCTCTTCAGGCATGTTTTGGTGAGGGAACAAGGTTATAACATGGTAGAAAAAAAAGTTTCAGAGAGAGGGGCCACCATTTTTCATCTATATCCATTCTATCTATTCACCTGGTGGTCAAAGACGAGCTTGGGCCCTCCGTCGGCTGCAGTGTCTTCGCTCAGCAGACTCCATGTGTTCTGCTCGATGTCGTAGCGGTAGAAGTCGCTCTTCAGACTTTTGCTGTTTCTGACGCTGGAGTCGAGGTATCGGCCCAGAGTGTAGATCTGCCTCCTCACTGAGTCTATGCACATCTTATGACAAGAGCGTGCCGACGGACCACTCTGAGGGGAGATGGGGGAGTTTAGTGTGCATTACATTAACTCTGTAAGGTAACAAACCAGTGACGCTGTGTATGACTCCCATCCTCCTTTATCATCCTCCTTTTATCCCTGATTGTCAAAAATTAGTTTGAAATTTTAGTGACAAAACTATTTTGTTTTGAAAATTACTTTCTATTGTGTAAAAATGGATCAAATGTATCAAAGCTGGTTTTGAGTATCTAAGTGTCAGATGCCCTTCCATTATCCTACATCACTGTGTCAGATGCCCTCCCATTCTTCTGTACCAGCACCTTAAATGAGATGGAGGCAAGTCTATAGTTAATATTTTAGGCTGACAAGTCTAATGACATTCAAAAGAAAGAGGCGATAAAAATGTATATTTACAGGTACACGCTGTAAGTATAAATGTGATATAAAGCATCTATCTGTCTAAAGTGGATTCACCTCCTTCTCTGTGTCTCTGGAGATGCAGCTCCATTGGTTCTCTGAGACGCTGTAGGCCCAGAAGTCTGCCAGATCCTGAGTCCCATCCCAGCCTCCAAACAGGTACACGGTCTCTGCAACACACAGATAAATACTCAGCTCAAGCCCATGAAGGTTTACTCAAACAACTTTTACTTTTATCACCTTAGACTTGAAAGGTTGTGTATGAATTTCATGAAATATATCATTACACCAATCTGGGGCCCATACATATAAAGTAAATATGTTCAGACCAGTTTCGATACTAGTTTTTCTTTTTTTTTTTTCTTTCTTTTTTGAAAATTATTTATTTAAAGCTAGACAGACATACAAGTTAAGCATTTTAAATATAACATTGTAGGTCCAAGACGCATTAATAATAAAACATACTGATTCAAATAACAAGACAGAAGACATAACGAGACAGTTTGTAGACAAGACAAAAAATAATAATAAATAAAAACACACCATAAGTGAGTGTTTATGTGTAGCGTGTGTGTGCATGCGTGTGTGTAGCTAAAGCATGTTGAAGTTGAAGGAAAGATGGAGAGAGAGCGAGTAAGAAGGGTGAGGGGTGACCTGGTACAGTGCTGTGTTCCTCGGTGTTGACAGTCACAGATCCACAGTCATTCCAGTTGTTTTATTTATTTCTTCTGCAGCTTATTCTTTATTGAATATTGACATGGCCACAGACTTAATCTCAGCTGCCATCTTACCCATAGGAGGCAGCTAGTCAAGCAAGTGTACCCCCCCACCCTTCGGAGCAACTCTCTAACCCGGTCAGGGGAGGGTCTGCTCAAATGGTCAGGCAGTGCATTGGTCACAGTTTTTTTTGTTTATTTTTCAATTTGTCTAGTGTTACTGAAGTATTTATTTGCCAATTACTATAATTATATTTGAATTTTCCTGATATTTATTCTAAATATTATTTTCTTTCTTTTCTCTTTTTCTTTTTCTTTGTGTGCACTACTGTCAATATCATGCTATTAAGTGCTGTCTATAGGAGGTGAAGAGATGGACAGAAAGAGTAAATAAACAGAGAAATAAAATAACATTAAATAAGTAAATGAATAGAAGAAAAGAGAAGAGCTGAGATCTGTGTAACATTTTGTGTGAGCCAATGTAGTTATTTAGTAAGGGATAAGTATTAATGACATAAGAAATAAATAATAACAAAGAGATAACAATACTAGTTTTAATATCGATTAGTATCTGATTTTCGATACTTTTGAGAACGCTACTTAGAACGTGGTTAAAAGGCAAATACAGGAGGTTTAAATGTATTTTTCTTACCGGTCTGTACATCTATGACCATCTGATGCCCTCCTCTCATCCCAGGCCTGTTGTCGTCATTATCACCTGAAACATAAGGAGGAGGAGGGGGTGATGAGAAATTAATAATGAAATTAAATGGTAGAAAATAAAAATAAAAGATGGCAGGGAATTAAAAGACATGCCACTTTAGTCCATTATGAAACCACAAAAGCCGGGGAGATTACTCATTAGGTCTGCGGTCGACTAAATAAACTCTTGTTGGGCTAAAGACAAGTGCTGCCGATTGATTGGTCGGCAGCATGTATGTGTCTGTGTGTATCTGACCCAAACTGCACTCACAAGATTAGACCTGCAGGGGGAGTCCATGGAAAAACTACTATGTATGCAGAAAATTGTAATGAATCATGAGTTTAACCTAACCTTTTACAGTTAAATACCACAAAAAACAAATCTTCAGCTCACTCACTCACTTCTCCTTTCTGCTGTTGTCCCATAGAATTCTTTATCATAAAAATAATATCATTAGTCGACTAATACACATTTTGGTCAACTAAGACTCCAGTGACCAATTAATCGACTAGACGACCACAGCCCTACCTCTCATTTCACTATAGTCAACATAATTATATTTAAGATTTTGCTTAAAAAAAACAAAAACTTAAATATATTTTTTTCTGACCAGCTCTGAAGTTTATAATCTGACTTCCTGGTTGGACACTGGCAGCAGATGTGACATACATAGAGATAATTCCATAACTGTTACCTAGCAACCGTAATGTAAACAAGGGCCAAAATCTGTCTAAATGACACAATAGTTCTGATTAGACCAATACAAATAAATTAAATCTGCATTTAACTAAATAAAGGTAAAGTGTCAGTGTCTTCCTCGTGCCTAAACTGTCTCTGTATTTTGGATGGAGTTTTCTGTGTTTATAACATAGGCAGAGGGATTCTGTTTTACAACCAAGTCAGAATCAGAAAAACATAAATCTTGTCATATACACTTTATGTGACAATGTGACAGGAAGTAGAATCCCTTCAGAATAAAAACTCACTGTTTGTGTCGTCACGGGGGGGCTCCTGGGTGCTTGGACCTTTGTTGCACTTTGGGATAATTTGGCTCCAGCGCGGCTTGTACTCCTGCTGACTGATGTACTGGTTAAACAGACCATCTGACCACAAAACAGAGAAAGAGGCAAAGATTTAAAAGATAAATAAACTAAACATTCCCACTCATATTAGTCCTGGTCTAAATTACATTTATAATAAAATAATATTTACTACATTTTGACAAATTCTATTTGGTAAGTGACCAAATAGTGTTTGTTCAGTACAGTGATGGGAATTAATAGCTACAGGACATTTTCAGGGTCAAAACTGCACTTTTTTAAACTAAAATACAGCCTATTGGTCAGAATTACAAAAAATAAATGAATAAATAAATAAATGTTGGTATCAGTGCATTAGTCTAAAGTCAGGCTGAAAATAGAACTCAGAAACTAAATGGGGTCAAAACGTAACTATTGTTCACAAAACCATACAATCAAAAAAATGTGAAATAACTCAACTGAATATTTTTTATATTTTATAATCAAATCCTCAAAGTCTCCACCCTTTGCTTTGTGGACAGCTCCAAACTCTTGGCCTTCTCTCAATGAGCTTCATGATGAAGTCTCTTGAAATGGTTTTCACTTCACAGCTGTGCCACGTCAATGACAAGAAATGACAAAAATGCAAAGCAGGGTTCAAAGCAAAGGGTAAAGGCTATTTTTTTTTAAATCAAAAACATGAAACAAGTTTAGAGTTATTTTGAGTTAATTTTTGTTTACTACATTCACATGTGTCATTCATAGTCTTGATGCTTCAGTGAGAATCTAGTGTAAATAATCATGGAAATAAAGAAGAAACAAAATGAAAAAGTGTGCCCAAACTTTTGACTGCTCGTGTATATTGATACTTTGCAGAAACATCACGTACAGGGTGTTCTACAATGAACACACTGGCAAAAAAAATTCAAACTGGATTTAGACTGCACATTTTTAGGAGCCTGTGATCAATATGAGCATTCATGGAGTTTGATTTTCAACAAAAAGATGAGTGTAACTAACTGAAAAACTGCTGGCTAATGCTAGCTAGCTTGTGATCAGTGTTATTTGAGAGGGACTTGTTTAACAGCACAAATCAGCTCACCTGTTGTAGTTCCAGCTAAGTCAGTTCTTTATGGTCAGATTGTATTAAAATAAAGCACAGATTTAAGTCTAACTTGAATAACAGAGCTTCAGACAGAGCAGTGCCTACAGTTAGCATCACACCCACAGAGAATAATATGACGTCAGCTGCAACAATACACTGCATGGTAGTGTATGTGTGTTATGCGTCTCACCCCTGACAGCCTTGTGGATCAACTCCTCGCAGGCGTCGAAGTCTCCCTGCAGCACCAGCCTGGCGTGGAGGTGAGTGAGCATAGGGTGCTCCAGAGCGATGCGGGTCTTCTTTTGCAGAGACTCGAATGCTTCAGTATAGTTGTGCTGCCGGAAGTGTTTTAGGCACAGACGGATCGCCTCCTGTTCTCTGTACTGAACATGGACACAAGGGGGCAGCACATCAGGCACAAACCATAGACTATATAAAGAAGTGGACTGAGTGAGTGTGACATCACCCATAGCGTTCGGCTCCAGTCAAATGAAGCTCATTGAGGCTAGCGGTTACAGGACGAATGTGGAGCCATGTTCTATATTTTCGACCACGAGTATCATAGCAACCAAAGAGCCAATCTGAAGCAATCTGGAGCTGTTGAAGATAACACCCCTTTCTGTCCACACCCATGATTTAGCAGGGAGCAGGTGCTTAGC